>JARBWK010002311.1:0-15465 GCA_030556195.1 Anolis apletophallus
TTCTTCGTCATCTTGGTGAGTCATCGCGATGCCATCTTAGTCGTCTTCATCTTCATCTTCGTCGTCACCGCCTTCGTCGCCTTCTTCGTCGTCGTTGTCGTGTAGTCTTCGTTGTCGTTGTCATCGCCTTCGCCTTCGTCGCCTCGTCGCCTTCGCCGCCTTTGCCGCCTCGTTGTCTTCGTCGCCTTCGCCGCCTCGTCGCCTTCGTCGCCTTTGTCACCTTCGTCGCCATCTTCATTGTCGCCTCCTTCATCGCCTTTGTTGTTGTCGTCGTTGTCTTCTTCGTCTTTGTTGTCTTTGTTGTCTTCGTCGTTGTCTTCGTCGTCGCCTTCGCCTTCGTCGCCTCGTTGCCTTCGTCGCCTTCGTCGCCTCGCCGCCTTCGCCGCCTCGTCGCCTTTGCCGCCCCGTCGCCTTCCTCGCCTTCCTCGCCGTCTTCATTGTGGCCACCTTCATCGCCTTCATTGTCGTCGTCGTCTTCTTCGTGTTTCTTGTCTTCGTCGTCTTTGTCATCGTCTTCGTCGTTGTCTTCGTTGTCGTCTTCGTCGTTGTCTTCGTCGTCTTCGTCATTGTCGTCTTCGTCGTCGTCTTCTTCGCCGCCGCCTTTGTCGTCTTCATCGTCGTCTTCTTCTTCGTCGTCGTCGTCTTCGTCGTTGTCCTCTTCGTCGTTGTCTTCTTCGTCGTCGTTGTCGTCGTTGTCGTCGTTGTCGCCTTCGTCGCCTTCGTCGCCTTCGTCGCCTTCGTCGCCTTCGTCGCCGTCTTCATTTTCGCCACCTTCATCGCCTTCGTTGTCGTCGTTGTCTTCTTCGTCTTTGTTGTCTTCGTTGTCTTCGTCGTTGTCTTCGTCGTCGTCCTCGTCGTCTTCGTCGTCGTCTTCTTTCTTTGTCATCGCCGTCTTCATCTTCATCTTCGCCGCCGCCGCCTTCATCGTCGTCGTCTTTGTCATCTTCATCGTCGTAGCCCGCCGCCTTCGAGTCGCCTCGTCGCCTTTGCCGCCTTGCCGCCTCGTCGCCGCCTCGTCGCCTCGTCGACTTACTCGCCGCAGTCTCCGTCTTCATTGTCGCCACCTTCATCGCCTTCGTCGTCGTCGTCATCGTCTTTGTTGTAGTCGTTGTCTTCTTCGTCTTCTTCGTCTTTGTTGTCTTTGTTGTCTTTGTTGTCTTTGTTGTCTTCGTCATCGCCTTAGCGGCCGTCGCCTTAAATAGCCTCCTCGCCGTCTTCGCCTCGCCTCCTTCATCGTAACTGTCGTCGTCGTCTTCGTCTTTGTTGTCTTTGTCGTCTTCGTCGTCTTCGTCGGTGTCTTCATCGTCGTCTTCGTCGTTGTCTTCGTCATCGTCTTCGTCGTTGTCACCTTCGTTGTCGTCGTTGTCGTCGCGCCGCCGCTCTCGCCTAGCGGCCGCCTTCGCCGCCTTCGCCGCCTTCGCCGCCTTCGCCGCCTTCGCCGACTCGTCGCCTTCGTCACCTCGTCGACTTCGTCGCCTCGTTGACTTCGTCGCCTTTCTCGCCTTTCTCGCCTTTCTCGCCTTCGCCGCCTTCGCCGCCTTCGCCGCCGTCGCCTTCATTGTCGCCTCCTTCATCGCCTTTGTTGTCGTCGTTGTCTTCTTCGTCTTTGTTGTCTTTGTTGTCTTCGTCGTTGTCTTTGTCATCGCCTTCGCCTTCGCCGCCTTCGTCGCCTCGTCGTCTTCGTCGCCTTCGCCGGTGTCTTAGTCGCCTTGTTGCCTTCGTCGCCTCGTTGCCTTCGTCGCCTCGTTGCCTTCGTCGCCTTCGCCGTCTCGTCGCCTTCGTCGCCTTCGTCGCCTCGTCGCCTTTGCCGCCTTGTCGCCGTCTCCTTCTTCATCGTCGTCTTCTTCGTCATCTTCGTCGTCATCGCCGTCATCTTCGTCGTCTTCATCTTTGTCTTTGTCGTCACCGCCTTCGTCGCCTTCGTCGCCTTCTTCGTCTCCTTCGTCGTCTTCATCGTCGTCTTCGTCATCGTCTTCGTAGCCCGCCGTCTTCGTCTTCATTGTCTTAGTAGTCGTCTTCGTCGCCTTCGCCGCCAGCCGTCGCCTTCGCCGCCTTCGCGGTGTCTTCGTCGCCTTTGTTGCCTTTGCCTTAGTCGCCTCGTTGCCTTAAGTCGCCGTCGCCGTCTCGTCTTCAGTCGCCTTAGTCGCCGTCGCCCCGCCCGTCGCCTTTGCCGCCTCATCGCCTTTGTCGCCTCGTCGCCTCGTCGCCTTCGTCGCCGTCTTCATTGTGGCCACCTTCATCGCCTTCGTTGTCGTCGTCGTCTTCTTCGTGTTTGTCGTTGTCGTCTTCGTCGTCTTCGTCGTCGTCTTCGTCATCGTCGTCTTCGTCATCTTCGTCTTCATCTTCGCGCCCGTCTCCCTTCTTCATCGTCTTCTTCGTCTTTGTCGTCTTCGTCGTCATCTTCATCTTTGTCTTTGTCGTCTTTGTCGTAGTCTTCGCGTCTTCATGTCGTCTTCATCATCGCCCAAGTGCCTTCGTCGCCTTAGTTCGCCGTCGCTTCTTTCGTCGCCTTTGTCGCCTTCGCCGCCGTAGTCGCCGTCTTCTTTGTTGGCCACCCGTCGCCACCGCCGCCGTCTTACGTCGTCCGTTGCCATCGTCGTTGTCTTCTTCATCTTTGTTGTCTTCGCCTTCGTCATCGTCTTCGTCGTCTTCGCCGCCGTCCTTCATCTTTGTCGTCTTCGTCTTTGCCTTGTGCCGTCTTTGTCTCTCCGTCTTTGTTGTCATCTTAGTCATCGCCCGTTAAGCCTCGCCGTCGCCTCGTCGCCTCGTCGCCCCTCATCGTCTTCTCGCCTTAGTCGTTGTCGCCGCCTTCGCCGCTGCCGCCCGTCACCTTCTTCGCGCCGCCGTCGCCTTCGTCGCCTTCGTCGCCGTCTTCATTGTGGCCACCTTCATCGCCTTCGTTGCCTTCGTCATCGGTGTCTTCGTCGGTGTCTTTGTCGTCGTCTTCGTCGTTGTCTTCGTCGTTGTCGTTGTTGTTGTCGCCATTCGTCGTTGTCGTCGTTGTCTTCGCCTTAAACCGTCTACGCCGCCCGCCGTCCGCCATCGCCGCGCCTTCGCCACCTTCGTCTCGCCTTCGCCGCACCTCGCCGCCTTCGCCGCCTTCGCCGCCTTCGCCGCCTTGTTGACTTCGTCGCCTTTCTCGCCTTCGCCGCCCCTTCGCCGCCTTCGCCGCCTTCGTCGCCGTCTTCATTGTCGCCTCCTTCATCGCCTTTGTTGTCGTCGTTGTCTTCTTCGTCTTTGTTGTCTTTGTTGTCTTAAATTTGCCTTTGTCATTGCCTTTGTTGCCTTCGTCGCCTCATTGCCTTCGCCGCCTTCGCCGCCTCGTCGCCTTCGTCGCCTCGTTGTCTTCGTCGCCTTGTTGCCTTTGTCGCCTCGTTGCCTTCGTCGCCTCGTTGCCTTCGTCGTTGTCTTCGCCGTCGCTTTCGTTGTCGCATTCGTTGTTGCCGCCTTCGTCCGCCCCGTCGTTGCGTCTTTGCCGCCTCATCGTCGTCTTCGTCGTCGTCTTAAGTCGTCGTCTTCATCGTCGCCACCTTCGCCGCCGCCTTTGTTGATTCGTCGTCTTCTTCTTTGTCGTCTTTCGTCGTCTTTTGTCGTTATTCGTCCGTTTGTCTTCATCGTTGTCGGTCTTCGCCAAGTAGCGTTGTCTTAGGTCATCGTCTTTCGTCATCGCGTTGTCCTTCCTTAGTTGTCGTTGTCATCGTCGTTGTCTGTCGTCGCCGCGCAGCCTAGCCTTAGGTAAGCCGTCGCCCGTCTTCATTTTAGCCACCTTCTTTAGCGTCTTCGTTTCATAGTCGTTGTCTCGTCGTCCGTCCTTCGTCGTCTTCTTTCTTTGTCATTGCCCGTCTTAGTCTTCATCTTCGCCGCGCCGCCCGTCGCCGCCTTTCGCCGCCCGTCTTCATCGCCGACTCGTCGTCTTTGTCATCCTCGTTGACCGTCGTCATCGCCTTCGTCGCCTCGTCGTCGCCTTTCTTGCCTTAGCCGCCTTTGTCACCTTTGTCACCGTCTTCATTGTCGCCTCATTCATCACCTTTGTTGTCGTCGTTGTCTTCTTCGTCTTTGTTGTCTTTGTTGTATTTGTCGTTGTCTTCGTCATCGCCTTCGCCTTCGTCGCCTTCGCCGTAGTTAGTCGCCCGTCGTCGTGCCGTGTCGCCTCATCGCCTTAAATCGCCTTCATCGCCTAAGCCTTTGCCGCCCAATATGTCGTCTCCTTCTTCATCGTCGTCTTCTTCGTCATCTTCATCGTCATCGCCGTCATCTTCGTCGTCTTCATCTTTGTCTTTGTCGTCACCGCCTACGTCGCCTTCGTCGCCTTCTTCGACTCCTTCGTCGTCTTCATCGTCGTCCTCGTCATCCTCTTCGTGGCAGTGCCTTCATCACCTAGCCGTCGCCCGTCTTAAGTCTTCATTGTCTTAGTCGTCGTCTTCGTCGCCTTCGTCGCCTCAAATGTTGCCAAATTAGCCGTCGCCGTCTTCATTGTGGCCACCTTCATCGCCTTCGTTGTCGTCGTCGTCTTCTTCGTGTTTGTTGTCTTCGTCGTCTTCGTCATCGTCTTTGTCGTTGTCTTCGTCGTTGTCTTCGTCGTCTTCGTCATCGTCGTCTTCGTCATCGTCGTCTTCGTCTTCATGTTCGCCGCCGCCGCCTTCATCGCCCGTCGTCATCGTCCCCGTCGTTTTGTCGTCTTTGTCGTCGTCTTTGTCTTCGCCGCCTTCGCCGCCTTCGCCGTCTTCGTCGCGTGCCCTTCTTCATTCGTCTTCTCGTCATCTAAACGTCATCGCCGTCATCTTCGTCATCTTCATCTTTGTCTTTGTCGTCACCCTTAAATCGCCTTAAATCGCCTTCTTCGTCTCGCCCGTCTTCGTCTTCAGTGGCGGTGCCTTCATCGCCTTCTTCGCCGTCTTCGTCTTCATTGCGTCGTCTCGCGTGCCGTCGTCGTCTCCGTGTCTCGTGTGTCTTCGTCGTCTTTGTTGTCGCCCGTCTTCGCGCCACCGCCCGCCGCCGTCTTCGTCGTCTTAAATCGTCGTCTTAGTCAGTAAGTGCCATCTTGGCGTCGCCATCTTCTTCTTCATTGTCGTCATCGTCGCCACCTTAAGTCGCCAGTGCCGTCGTCTTGTCATTGCATTCGTTGCCGCGTCGCCCAAGTCGCCGTCTTCTTCGTCTTTAGTAGTCGTCATCTTCGTCTTTGTGGCCGGCGTCTTCGTCGTCTGCGTCTTCGTTGTCTTCTCCGTCGTCTTCGTCGTTGTCGTCTTCGTCATCACCTTCGCAACCAAATGGCCTAAATGCATGCCTTTGTGCGCCTCGTCGCCTTTAACCGCCTTGTGGGTGATGTCCAGTGCGCCGTCGCCTTAAATCGCCTTTGTCGCCTTCAATACTTTATGCGCGTCGCCGTAACCATCAGCCGTCCTTCATTGTAGCCACCGTCATACGCCTTAAGATTTAATAAATCGTTGTCTTCTTCATCTTTGTTGTCTTGCCTTACGTCATCGTCTTATTCGTCTTCGCCGCCCATAGCAAATCGTTGTCGTCTTATACGCCACACTTACCCGCCCGTCTTTGTCGTCTTGGGCCGTTAGGCATCATCCCTTGTGCCGTTTCCTTGCTCTCCCGCCTTTAACCGCCGCCGCCCTTCGCCGCCTCCCCCCGCCGCCGCCCCCGCCATAACCGCCCCCATCGCCATATCGCCGCCGCCCGCCAACCCCCGCGCCTTACGCCGCCGTCGCCCGCCGCCGCCCCCCCTTGCCGTCTTCATTGCCTCGCGCCGTTGCCGCCGTCCTTTGGTTCTTATCGTGTCTTTGTCGTCTTCGTCGTTGTCGTTGTTGTTGTCGCCTTCGTCGTCGTCGTCGTCTTCGCCTTCGCCTTCGCCGCCTTCGCCGCCTCGTCGCCTTACGTCGCCGGCCCCATGTCTTAGTCTGTGTTGCCTTTGTCGCCTCGTTGCCCTTGTCGCCTCGTTGCCCCTTTGTCGCCTTCGCAGTCTCGTCGCCCGTCGCCTTAGTCGCCTTGTGGCCGTTGCCTTTGCCGCCTCATCGCCTTCGTCGCCTTCGTCTCCGTCTTCATTGTCGCCACCTTCATCGCCTTCGTCGTCGTCGTCGTCTTCGTCTTTGTTGTCTTTGTCGTCTTCGTCGTCTTCGTCGGTGTCTTCATCGTCGTCTTCGTCGTTGTCTTCGTCATCGTCTTCGTCGTTGTCACCTTCGTCGTCGTCGTTGTCGTCGCCTTCGCCTAAATCGCCTTGCATCGCCGCCTTCGCCTTACGCCGCCTCGCCCTTAGCGCCTTACGCCGCCTTCGCAACCGCCGCCTTCGCCGCCTCGCCGCCTTCGCCGCCTTCGCCGCCTTCGCCGACTCGTCGCCTTCGTCACCTCGTCGACTTCGTCGCCTCGTTGACTTCGTCGCCTTTCTCGCCTTTCTCGCCTTCGCCGCCTTCGCCGCCTTCGCCGCCTTCGTCGCCGCCCTCATTGTCGCCTCCTTCATCGCCTTTGTTGTCGTCGTTGTCTTCTTCGTCTTTGTTGTCTTTGTTGTCTTCGTCGTTGTCTTTGTCATCGCCTTCGCCTTCGTAGTCGCCTAAATGCCTTAAATGCCTTAAGCTGTCGTCGTGTAGCCGTCGCCTTAAATCGCCTCGTAAGCCTGCCGCCGCCTTGTACGCCGTCTCCTTCTTCATCGTCGTCTTCTTCGTCATCTTAAATCGTCATCGCCGTCATCTTAGTCGTCTTCATCTTTGTCTTTGTGAGTCACCGCCTTAGCCGTCGCCTTCGTCGCCTTCTTCGTCTCCTTAGGTAAGTCTTCATCGTCGTCCTCGTCATCCTCTTCGTCGTCTTCATCGTCTTCTTCGTGTTCTTTTAACCAGGTGCCTTCATTACCTTTATTCGGCCGTCTTCGTCTTCATCGTCGTCTTCGTCGTCGTCTTCGTCGCAGCCTTCGCCTCAAATCGCCTTCGTCGCCTTCGCGGTGTCTTCGTCGCCTTGTTGCCTTTGCCGCCTCGTCGCCTTTGCCGCCTAAAGTCGCCTTCGCGCCAGCAGTCGCCGTCTTCATTGTGGCCACCTTCATCGCCTAGCCGTCGTAAAGTAAATCGTCTGGGTCTTTGTTGTCTTTGTCGTCTTGTCGGTGTCTTCGTCGTCCAGTCTGCCAGTCGTTGTCTTAGTCATCGTCTTCGTCGCCTTTGCCGCCTCGTCGCCGTTATGCGTCGCCATCTTCATTCTCGTCGCACCTTCGCCGCCTGCC
Source organism: Anolis apletophallus (assembly GCA_030556195.1). Classification (NCBI taxonomy): domain Eukaryota; kingdom Metazoa; phylum Chordata; class Lepidosauria; order Squamata; family Anolidae; genus Anolis; species Anolis apletophallus. Next base: position 7,211 of record JARBWK010002311.1, read on the forward strand.
GCCTTATCGCCGTCGTCTTCTTAGTGTAACCGTTCTCTTTGTAACCGTCTTCGTCATCAGTCTTTGTCGTTGTCTTCGCCCGCTCAACGCCCGCCGTCTTCGTCATAACCGTCGTCTTACGTCATCCGCCGGTATCGTATTCGCCCGACGCCTTCGCCGTCCGTCTTCGTTGATCCAGTCGTTTTGTCGATCTTTATTAGGTGGAGTGTCTTCGCTATCCATATCTTCATATCGCCGATCTTCACCGCCGTCATTGTCGCCTTCTTCATCGTCTTCTTCATCATCTTCGTTTGTCTTCTTAGTCTTTGTTGTCTTTGTTGTCTTGTCTTTGTCTTTGTCATCGCCTTCGTCAACGTCGCCTTAGTCGCCGTCTCCTTAAATGCGCAGCCCGCTGTTCGTCGCGCCGTCTCGTCAGTAGTCTTCGTAGCCTCGTGCCTTCATGCCGCCTTGTCGCGTCCTTCTTCATCGTCGTCTTCTTCGTCATCTTGTCGTCATCGCCGTCATCTTAAGTCGTCTTCATCTTTGTCTTTGTCGTCACCGCCGTCGCCTTCGTCGCCGCTCTTCGTCTCTTCGTCGTCTTCATCCGTCCTCGTCATCGATCTTTTGGCCTTGGTGCCTTCATTACCTTTGTCGCCCGTCTTCGTCTTCATTGTCTTCGTAGTCGTCTTCGTCGCCTTAGTCAGCCTCGTCGCCTTTAGTCGCCTTCGCCTTGTCTTCGTCGCCTTCGTCGCCTTTGCCGCCTCGTCGCCTTTGCCGCCTCGTCGCCTTCGTCGCCTTCGTCGCCGTCTTCATTGTGGCCACCTTCATCGCCTTCGTTGTCGTCGTCGTCTTCTTCGTGTTTGTTGTCTTCGTCGTCTTCGTCATCGTCTTTGTCGTTGTCTTCGTCGTTGTCTTCGTCGTCTTCGTCGTCGTCGTCTTCGTCATCGTCGCCTTCGTCTTCATGTTCGCCGCCGCCGCCTTCATCTCCGTCGTCTTTGTCGTCTTCGTCGTTTTTGTCGTCTTGTCGTCGTCTTCGCCGCTGTCGCCGCCGTCATCGCAGACGTCTTCGTCGCCGTCTCCTTCTTCATCGTCATCGCCGTCATCTTCGTCATCTTCATCTTTGTCTTTGTCGTCACCGCCTTCGCCGCCTTAATTAAGCCTTCTTCGTCTCTTTCGTGCGTCTTCATCGTCGTCTTCGTCGCCATCGCCTTCGTGGCAGGTGCCTTCGCCGCGCCGTCGCCGTCTTCGTCTTCATTGTCTTAATCCGTCGTCTTTGGAAGTACGTCTTCGCCGTCGTCTCCGCCGTCGTCTCCGTGGTCGTCTTCGTCGTCTTTGTTGTCGCCGTCTTCGCCGCCACCGCCGCCGTCTTCGTCGTCTTCGTCGTCTTCGTCGTCTTCGTCGTCTTAGTCGTCTTCGTCGTCTTAGTCGTCTTCGTCGTGCGCCATCTTGGCGTCGCCATCTTCTTCTTCATTGTTCGTCATCGTCGCCACCTTAGGTCGCCAGTGCCGTCGTCTTGGTCATCGCATTTGTTGCGCCCGTCGCCTTAGCCCCGTCTTCTTCGTCTTTGGCGTAGTCGTCATCTTCGTCTTTGTGGCGGCGTCTTAGTCGTCTGTCTTAGTTGTCTTCTCCGTCGTCTTCGTCGTTGTATAGTCTTACGTCATCACCTTCGCCTTAGTTAAGCCTCGTTGCCTTAAATCGGCCGTAGGTAAGCCTCGTAGCCTTAAATAGCCTTTGTTCGCCGATGCCGCCTTTGTCGCCTTTGCCGTACGTCGCCGTGCCGTCTTCATTGTGGCCACCGTCATCGCGTTAGTGTCACCGTTGTCTTCCGTCTTTGTTGTCTTCGTCTTCGTCATACGTCTTAAATCGTGCCGCCCGCCTTAAATCGTTATCGTCGTCGCCGCGCCACCTTCGCCGCCTTACCGCCGCCGCCCGTCTTTGTCGTCGCCAGCGCCCCGTTAGCGCCGTCGCCTCGTCGCCTTTCGTCTCCTCGCCGCCGCCGCCTTAACCGCCGATATCGCCTTCGCCGCCTTCGCCATATTCGCGCCTTTGCCGCGCCGCGCCTCCCGTCGCCTTCTCCGCCTGTTCGTCGCCTTAAATCGCCCGTCTTCATTAGCCACCTTCCTTCGCCTTTGTTGCCTTAGTCGCCGGTGTCAGCCGTCGGTGTCTTTGTCGTCGTCTTACGTCGTCTTCGTCATTGTCGTTGTTGTTGCCCGCAACCGTCGTTGTCGTGGTGTCTTCGCCTTACCGTCGATCTCGCCGCCTTCGCCCATGCCGCCGCGCCGCCTTTCGCCGCCTCGTTGACCGTCGCCTTTTCTCGCCGCCCCTTCGCCGCCTTACGTCTCCTTCGTCGCGTCTTCATTGTCGCCTCCTTCATCGCCTTTGTTGTCGTCGTTGTCTTCCCGTCTTTGTTGTCTTTGTTGTCTTCGTCGTTGCCTTTGTCGCGCCGCCCCTTAAGTGACCTTAAATTAGCCTCATTGCCTTCCCGCCGCGCCTCGTCGCCTTGCCTTCGTCGCATCGTCACCTTCGTCGCCGCCCGGTGTCTTCGTGCCTTGTTGCGCACAATACAGCTCGTTGCCTTCCAGTGCCTCGTTGCGCCAAACGCAGCGCCTAAGCCGTCTCCGTCGCGCCGTCGCCTTCGTCGCCTCGTCGCCTTTGCCGCCTCATCGCCTTGCCGGCTTTGTTGCCGTCTTCATTGTGGCCACCTTCGCCATGCCGTTGTCGTCGTCGTCTTCTTCGTGTTTGTTGTCTTCGTCGTCGTCTTCGTCGTTGTCTTCGTCGTCTTCGTCATCATCGTCTTCGTCATCATCGTCTTCGTCATCGTCGTCTTCGTCTTCATCTTCGCCGCCGCCGCCTTCATCGCCGTCGTCTTTGTCGTCTTTGTCGTCGTCTTCGCCGTTGTCGCCGCCTTCATCGCCTTCGTCTTCGTCGCCGTCTCCTTCTTCATCGTCGTCTTCGTCGTCATCTTCGTCGTCATCGCCGTCATCTGCGTCGTCTTCATCTTTGTCTTTGTCGTCACCCCCAGCCGTCGCCTAACGCCGCCTTCTTTGTCTTCTTAAATGCTCGTCTTCATTGTCGTCTTAGTCATCGTCTTCGTAGCGGTGCCTTCATCACCCGTCGCCGTCTTCGTCTTCATTTTTCTTAAATCGTCGTCTTACGTCTTCGTCTTCATGTTCGCCGCCGCCGCCTTCATCGCCGTCGTCTTTGTCGTCTTCGTCGTTTTTGTCGTCTTAGTCGTCGTCTTCTCCGCGGTCGCCGCCTTCTTCTCCTTCGTCTTCGTCGACGTCTCCTTCTTCATACCGTCGTCTTCTTCGTCATCTTAAATGCGTCATCGCCCGTCATCTTCGTCATCTTCATCTTTGTCTTTGTCGTCCACCGTAGCAGTCGCCTTAGTCGCCTTCTTGGGTCTCCTCACCGTCGTCTTCATCGTCGTCTTCGTCATCGCCCAGCCGTGGCAGTGCCTTCATCGCCTTCGTCGCCGTCTTCGTCTTCATTGTCTTTATCGTCTTTGCCAGTCGTCTTCGCCGTCGTCTCCGCCCGTCGTCTCTCCGTGGTCGTCTTAGTAGTCTTTTGTTGTCGCCCGTCTTCGCCGCCACCGCCGCCGTCTTCTGTTGATGTTAATTAGTCTTCGTCGTCTTAAACCGTTGCCATCTTAGTAAGTCGCCATCTTCTTCATTGTCGTCATCCCCTACCACCGTCGCCAGTGCCGTCAGTCATTGTCATGCTCTTAGCAGCGTATATTTGCGTCCTAAGTCTTAATAAATCAGTCATCTCTTTTAAATTACGGCGTTTTTAATCGTCTGCTCGTTACTTCTCCGTAAGCATAATCCCTTAAGTACCTTTCCAGTATCGCTCGTCAAGCCTGTCGCGTCTTCATTGAGCACTCAGCCATATGCCTTTGGTGTCGTTGTCTTCTTCATCTTTGTTGTTTCACCTTAGGTCATCGTCTTCCGTTAGTCTTGCTCGCGCCGCCTTAAGTCGTTATAGTGGCCATGCCTTACGCGCGCCGTCTTTGTGTCTTAGCCGTTAGCGCCAGTACCTCGATCAGCCGGTGCCTTCGTCTCCTCACCGCCTTAACGTATCGCCGCCTTACCGCCTTAGTCGCCGTTAGCGCCGTCGCCTTACCTCCCCTTTAAATTAGCCTTAAATCGCCGTCTTCATTGTAGCCACCTTCGCCATATAGTTGCCTTAGTCGCCGATTGATCTTGTCGGTGTCTTATAGTAGTCTTAATCGTTGTCTTCGTCGTTAATGTTGTTTATGCGTAGCCGTCGTTTATTGTGATTGTCTTCGCCTTGCCTAACCTGCATTCGCGCATCGCCGCCTTAGCCGTATCGCCATAACGCGCCGCCTTTATGCCGCCTTTCCCCGCCTTACTTGCCTTTCTCGTAACCGCCCCCTTCCCCCCTTTATAGTCGCCCGTCTTCATTGTCCCCCTCCTTCATCGCCTTTGTTGTCGTCGTTGTCTTCTTAGTCTTTGTTTCTTTTTGTCTTATGGTCTTGTCATCGCCCAAACCCCCTTCACGTGACCAAATCGTCGTCCCCCTTTGTCGTACCATTGCCTTAATGCGTAACCGTTAGCCTTAAGTCGCCCCTTTTCCGCCTCAGATCGCCTTTGCCGCCTCCCTCTTACCGTCCCAACCGTCGCCGTCTTTTATTTTAGCCACCTTCATCGACCGTTGTCTTAGTCATCGGTGTCAGCCGTCGGTGTCTTTCAATGCCGTTGGCTCTTGGTCGTTGTCTTAAATGCGTTATGTTGTTGTTGTCGCCATTCGTTATTATCGTTGTCTTCGCCTTCGTCGATCGCCGCCTCGCCGCCATCGCCATGCTCCCGCCGCCTCGCCGCCTTTCGCCGCGCCTTGCCGCGCGCGCCTCGCGCCTGCCGCCGCCGCCATATACCGCCTTCGCCGCCTCCATATACTCGCCCATATCGCGCCTTCGCCGCCTTAGCACGCCTTACCGCCCGCGCCGCCGCTCCTGCCTGTGCGCCCTTCGCCGCGCGCCTTCGTCGCCCGTCTTCATTGCAAGCCTCCTTCATCGCCTTTGTTGTCGTCGTTGTCTTCTTCGTCTTTGTTGTCTTTGTTGTCTTCGTCGTTGCCTTTGTCATCGCCCGCGCCGTGACCTTAGTCGCCTCATTGCCTTCGCCGCCTTCGCCGCCTCGTCGCCTTCGCCGCCTCGTTGCCTTAGTCGCCTCGTCACCTTCGTCGCCTTCGGTGATGTCTTCGTCATGTGTTTGTAGCCTCGTTGCCTTCAGTCGCCTCGTTGCCTTCGTCGCCTTGCTGTCAATAGTCAGCCAGTCGTGCAGTCGCTCACGTCGCCCGTTACCTTTGCCGCCTCATCGCCATGTGAGTATAAGTCTTCATTGTAGCCACCTTCATGCCCAGCAATGGTAAGTGAGTCGTCTTCGTCTTTGTTGTCTTACCGTGCGTCTTTGGAGTCTTGCATCGGTGTCTTCCATGTCTTCGTCGTTGTCTTAGTCACGTCTTAGTCTGTTGTCTGTAGTGGTGTGGATTGTCGATAAGCCCACCTTGCCCATCTAAATCGCTTTGCCGCCTAACCGCCGCCTTACTCGCCATCCCCCTTCGCCTTATATACGCCGTATACCGCCTTAGCGTATCGCCATATCGCCTATCGCCGCCGCCGCCCTCGTGCCCGATCCTCGTTGACCGTTAGCCTTTCTGCCTTCTCGCCTTAATAGCATTGCCTGGCCCAACCGTCGCCTTTAATAGCCTTTGCCGTAGTCGTGGCAGCCGTCGCCTTCGTCGCCGTCTTCATTGTGGCCACCGTCATCGCCTTCGTTGTCGTCGTTGTCTTCTTCATCTTTGTTGTCTTCACCTTCGTCATCGTCTTCGTCGTCTTCGCCGCCGCCTTCGTCGTTGTCGTCTTCGCCCGCCACCTTCGCCGCCTTCGCCGCCGCCGTCTTTGTCGTCTTTGTGGGTCTTCGGTGCCGTTAGGCGCCGTCGCCTCGTCGCCTTGATGCCTTCGTCTCCTCGCCGCCTTTCGCCGCCTTATATATCGCCGCGCCGCCTTATGGCAACCGTCGCCTTCGTCGCCTTTGTAAGCCTTACGTCGCCCGTCTTCATTGTGGCCACCTTCGCCATTACGTTGCCTTCGTCATCGGTGTCTTCGTCGTTGTCTTCGTCGTCATCTTCGTCGTCGTCTTCGTAGTTGTCGTCGTTGTTGTCGCCTTCGTCGTTGTCGTCGTTGTCTTCGCCTTCGTCGATCTCGCCTTCGCCATGCTTCGCCGCCCCCATATCCCCCCTTACCGCGCCTTATTCGCCCCCCCGCCGCCTTAAGCCCCCCTTACCGCCCTTACCCCGCCACCCCCGCCTTTCGCCGCCTTTCTTCGCGCCGCGCCTTACGTCGCCCTCTTCATTGTCGCCTCCTTCCCCGCCTTTGTTGTGTCGTTGTCTTCTTACGTCTTTGTTGTCTTCGTGGTTGCCTTTGTCCCGCCCGTTAGGGTGACCTTCGTCGCCTCTTGCCTTCGCCGCCGACGCCGCCTCGTCGCCTTCGCGCCTCATGCGCCATAGTGCCTCGTCCCTTCGTCGCCTGTGGTGTCTTGTCGCCTTGTTGCCTTTAAGCCGCCTCGTTGCCTTAAATGGCCTCGTTGCCTTATCGCCTTGCAGTCTCATTATTTTGTTAACCTTAGCCATTAAGCCCCGTTGCCTTTGCCGCCTCATGCCCATTAGTTTTTAGTCCCCGTCTTCATTGTAGCCACCTTCATCGCCGTCGTCGTCGTCGTCGTCTTCGTCTTTGTTGTCTTTATCGTCTTTGTAAGTCTTTGTCGTCTTCGTCGGTGTCTTCATGTCCGTCTTCGTCGTTGTCTTCGTCATCGTCTTAAATCGTTAATCACCTTAAGTCGTCATCGCCCTTATATGTCGCCCATTCGCGCATAACCGCCGTATCCGCCGCCTTCGCGCGCCGCGTATCGCCGCCCAAGCGTCCCGTCGCCGCCGCCTTCGCCGCCTTCGCCGCCTTCGCCGACTCGTCGCCTTCGTCACCTCGTTGACTTCGTCGCCTTTCTCGCCTTTTTCGCCTTCGTCGCCTTCGCCGTATCCGTCCGCCCTCATTGTCGCCTCCTTCGCCTTTGTTGTCGTCGTTGTCTTCTTCGTCTTTGTTGTCTTTGTTGTAGCCGTCGTTGTCTTTTTCATCGCCTTATATGTCGCCGCCGTCGCCTCGTCGCCTTAAATCGCCTTCGCTGTCTCGTCGCCTTCGTCGCGCAGCCGTCGCCTAAGCCTGCCTGCGCCTTTGCCGTGTCGCCGTCTCCTTCTTCATCGTCGTCTTCTTAGTCATCTTGTCGTCATCGCCGTCATCTTCGTCATCTTCATCTTTGTCTTTGTCGTCACCGCCTTGGCCGCCAAGTCGCCTTCTTCGTCTCCTTAAGTCGTCTTCATTGTCGTCCTCGTCATCGTCTTCGTAGCCGGTGCCTTCATCACCTTCGTCGCCGTCTTCGTCTTCATTGTCTTCGTCGTCGTCTTCGTCGCCTTAAGCAGCCTCGTCGCCCTTCGTCGCCTTCGCCCGGTGTCTTCGTCGCCTTGTTGCCTTTGTCGCCTTGTTGCCTTTGTTCGCCTCGTTGCCTTCGCCCGTCTCGTCGCCTTGATCGCCCCTTCGTCGCCTTCGTCGTCGCCGTCGCCGTCTTCATTTTCGCCACCTTCATCGCCTTCGTTGTCGTCGTTGTCTTCTTCGTCTTTGTTGTCTTCGTTGTCTTCGTCGTTGTCTTCGTCGTCGTCCTCGTCGTCTTCGTCGTCGTCTTCTTTCTTTGTCATCGCCGTCTTCATCTTCGCCGCCGCCGCCTTCATCGTCGTCGTCTTCGTCATCTTCATCGTCGTCGTCGCCTTCGCCTTCGTCGCCTCGTCGCCTTTGCCGCCTTCGCCGCCTCGTCGCCTTCGCCTTCGCCGCCTTCGCCGACTCGTCGCCTCGTCGACTTCGTCGCCTTTGCCGCCTTTGTCGCCGTCTTCATTGTCGCCTCCTTCATCGCCTTTGTTGTCGTCGTTGTCTTCTTCGTCTTTGTTGTCTTTGTTGTCTTTGTTGTCTTCGTCATCGCCTTCGCCTTCGTCGCCTTCGTCGCCTTTGCCGCCTCATCGCCTTCGTCGCCTTCGTCTCCGTCTTCATTGTCGCCACCTTCATCGCCTTCGTCGTCGTCGTCGTCTTCGTCTTTGTTGTCTTTGTCGTCTTTGTCGTCTTCGTCGGTGTCTTCATCGTAGTCTTAAATTAAGATTGTCTTAGTCATCTTCGTCTTCGTCGGTTGTCACCTTAGGTAGGTCGTTGTCAGTAAGTATAC
>JARBWK010002312.1:0-15462 GCA_030556195.1 Anolis apletophallus
GGCCAGCGGCTGGGAAAGTTCGGGAGGCTGCTTCTCAAGGAGATAGCGATACTGAACTGGAAGAGCGGGGCCGTTCCATAACACAACGCAGGGACATAGAGCAGGGCAGGAGGAGCTGGCATCTGTCCCTAGACCGTCACCGTTCGGAAAGTAGAGACTGGAGACGCCGGGCCCTAGATCGTCGAGGGCCCGGCCGAAGAGATTAGAACGGCCCGTGGGAACTGATCCTCAGTTCTCCGGCCACGTCTGATCTGAAGGGCGAAAGCGGAGTGAACCACGGAGCTTAGTTTGGCTCCTTGGACCACGACCTTGCCTTGATATTGATTCGCATTGCTGCGGATACCTTGCTTTGTTCCGGAGGCAATCCGGGAATTTGCCTAGTTTTTTGCCACGTTTGCTTTTGGAACTATCCTTTGGAACTTTGCTTTCATAATTGGACTACAGCTTTGCTGTTTGCTTGATTCTTTGATCTCTTCAAGAGAATTGTCTTTTGGACCTTTTTATATTCAATAAAATTAGTTAGCCTTTGCTACGTCTCCGTGTGTGTGTTAAAGGGGCAGTACTAAGTCGGTGATTGTGACAGATGAGCTCATTGTGGTGCAGCCACTGTGATGCTAAACTCTAGATATTTTGTGTAAAGGTTTTACTGGCCAACAATAAAATATTGGATAGAGTGAATAAATTCTTGGCATTGGGGACAAAAGAACAAAAAGAAGTTCAGATTACGTTCAGTTTATTTTCTCCTTGTCCAAGTACTTCATTAGTGGAAAACCACATTGCACAACATTCCACATTATTTTACTGCTCGTTGTTCCCAGAGGAAATCTTTTTGGGCATAAGCTCATGCATTGCAATGAGATGCAAGCTGCTGATAAATGGTTGCACAAGTGCTTCCACAACAAAAGCCATCTGAATGTAAAGCAGGACTTACTGGAAATCCAGTTTAAACAGAGGCGTGTGTATATAAATATGCACATTCAGAGATCTACAAGAACAGAAGGGAGAATGCACTAGGGGGATACAGAGGACGTATTAAAAGCAAAAACAAACAAACCCCCCAAAACCCAACTTATTAGCGACATAGACCTAATTTAGAGGGAAAGTTTTGAAGCTCTGTCTCTCAGAAATGTGTGGTTCTCTATGATGTTAAGAATTTTTCCATAAAACCTTTTCCCATGAAGGTTCATATGCTACTGAATTCTTCCACACTGAAGTCTTTTCCACAGTATGTTCTAGGCCAGTGGTTTCCAAACAGTGATTTAAGGGAGATGTAGTTCACCTACATCCACAGAGAGCTGAGAACCCAAACACTATGAATCTGGACCAAACTTGACACGAATACTCAATATGCCCAAATTTGAACATTGGTGGAGTTTTGAGAAAATAGCCCTTCTCATTTGGGAGTTGTAGTTACTGGGATTTATGGTTTACCTACAATCAAAGAGCATTTTGAATTCCACCAACAATGGAATTGAGCCAAACTTGGCACACAGAACCTCCATGACCAACAGAAAATACTGGAGGGTTTGGAATGAATTGCCTCCGCTGGGGAAGGCCGCGCTTTCTTTCGCGGTGGCGGGGAGGCTCCGCCGGAGGATGCAGAGGCCTTTGCACTGCAGCCTTCACACTGCACTGCGTGTGGGGGTCAAAGCGAAGGGGGAGGGGCCAAAGAAGAGGGCCGCATGACCCCTCCTAAATGGCCAATCGTTCACCACCTCCTTAAAGGGGTTCACCGCCCCCCCCAATTACCCTGAGCCTCTCACTGCCCCTTAGATCGCCTCACCGCCCACCAGGGGGTGGTACCACCCACTTTGAGAATCAGTGTTCTAGGCTATGGACCTACTTTATAAAGGAACCAGTCCATGACTCAGCTTAGCTATGCAGCCTAGGGGAGTCTAGAAACCAATGTCGAAAAAATAGCTTGTTCAAAATATGAGACTGGATCTTAAACCACCCTGTACTCTTCTCGCAATTGAATGCAAAGTAGTATGTAACAGGAATAGGAAAAGTGGTGCAGTGGGTCAAACCCTTGTGTCGACAGGACTGAAGACTGACAGGTCGCTTGTTTGAATCCGGGGAGAGTGTGGATGAGCTCCCTCTGTCATCTCCAGCTTCCCATGCAGGGACATGAGAGAAGCCTCCCACAAGAATGGTAAAATATCAAAACATTTCGGCATCTCCTGGGCAACATCCTTGCAGACGGTTAATTCTCTCACACCAGAAGCGACTTGCAGTTTCTCAAGTCACTCTTGACAAAAATAGCTTCCATCATTTTAAGTGTGGACAAACAACATCAGAATGTGTTCAAGATGGCCAGACTTATGAATGAGGAAGAGCCAGCAAACTAGTGGAGACTACATTTGTCTATTTTGCCTACGGGGAAAGGCAAGATTCTGACCCCTCTTCTTTTTTCTCTCTCTGATTAGTATTTTTGCAATTTAAATTCAGTTTGCACAATTTAAGTGTGATGGTGACAAAAGTGGAAAGTGGAAGCAGGAGACAGAACCTGGCACAGATACAGGAGAGATAAACCAACACAGAGGATTAATTGGGACTATCCCTGCCAAATCGGAACACTTGAGAGGTATGCAAGAGTGCATCTTAAAAACACTCTGTCTTCTTTTTGAAGCTGTGCATGCAGTGAAATGCAACAAAAAGTACCTTCTTCAAGCTGTACATACCTACCTGCATCTCCAGCACAAACCCCACATTTTTTTGCTTTATTATCCTTAATTTTTAGGGGCATATGGGCAATTTTTGCAAGGTTTTTCCTCTTTTGGTGTAGTTTGGGGTGCAAGAAAATCCTCATTTGAAAACCTCAAGTTTACCTGTGGACATTTTTAGACAAAACTTAGGAATGAAGCATTTTAGACCATTATTTAAATAAAAAGAAATGCAAGGGGAGCAGTTGGAGGTTTATTTTTTAAGATCCTATGGCAGTGTTTCTCAACCTTCCTAATGCTGCGACCCTTTAATACAGTTCTTAATGTTGTGGTGACCCCTAACCATAACATTATTTTCATTGCTACTTCATAACTGTATTTTTGTGTGTGGGTGTGTGTGTGGGTTGATTTTGTCATTTGGAAGTTGTAGTTGCTGGGATTTATAGTTCAGGTAAAAAACTACTAAGGCAGTAATATAATCAAAATAGCTTTAAATCTCAATCAATAACTCACAATGTGAGAATAGCAATGTAACACATACATGTGATATAGAATTACATAGGTAATACATGTGCATCACAATCATACAGTTATTCAAAAAGCCAAATGCATAAGAGCAATGAAGCATACAGTTCAACAAGCCACAGGACATATGAGTCAATACAATACCATATGGTAATGAAAGGGCTGGAAGAACGCTGGGAAAGGTGTGTCTCTTGTAGATAAGCACTGAAATAGTGAGAGACAGAACCTTACTATGAGAGGAATGTACCCTGGAGCACTATGGCTCCAAAAGAAACCCGTAGATCGGGTGGCGAAAGCGGGTGAAGTCAGCGGGGTCTGGCCCAGCCGGAGCACGTCTTCCTGGTTGAGACGCCGGCCCCGCCTATGCGGAGTCAGCAAAGGATGGCGGGAGTGGTAGTCCACACAATGGCAGCAGACGCCCGGGCTCGATAGTTGCGAATGTCGCGGGGGGAGAACTCAGGCCCCACAGCCAGATGTCACTGGGGACGAGTGGTGTGGGGGCAAAGCCTGACGGCGAAGAGCTCTGTGTACAGCCGGCAACAAGCCGTTTCGTCCTTTGGGGTTGTAGGACTTCCTCAGAGGCAGCGGTTTATCCAAATGTGACGTCCTCACCAGTGTTTAATCATCAGGAGTCTCTTCAAATGCGTGGAGGACGGGCCATCCCTTCCAACCAGGAAGACGTGCTCCGGCTGGGCCAGACCCCGCTGACTTCACCCGCTTTCGCCACCCGATCTACGGGTTTCTTTTGGAGCCATAGTGCTCCAGGGTACATTCCTCTCATAGTAAGGTTCTGTCTCTCACTATTTCAGTGCTTATCTACAAGAGACACACCTTTCCCAGCGTTCTTCCAGCCCTTTCATTACCATATGGTATTGTATTGACTCATATGTCCTGTGGCTTGTTGAACTGTATGCTTCATTGCTCTTATGCATTTGGCTTTTTGAATAACTGTATGATTGTGATGCACATGTATTACCTATGTAATTCTATATCACATGTATGTGTTACATTGCTATTCTCACATTGTGAGTTATTGATTGAGATTTAAAGCTATTTTGATTATATTACTGCCTTAGTAGTTTTTTACCTGTACCAGACAGTGCTGCCCCCTGTATACAGTGGGATTTATAGTTCACCTACAATCAAAGAGCATTCTGAACTCACCAACAATGGAATTGAAACAAACTTGGCACTCAAAATTCCCATGACCAACAGCAAATACTGGAAGGGTTTGGTGAGCATTGACCTTCAGTTTGGGAGTTGTAGTTCACCTACATCCAGAGAGCACTATAGACTCAACAATGATGGATCTGGACCACACTTGACACGAATCCTCAATATACCCAAATGTGAACACTGGTGGATTTTGGGGAAAATAGATCTTGACATTTGGGAGTTGTAGTTGCTGGAATTTATAGTTCACCTGCAATCAAAGAGCCCCTTGCACCCCACCAATGATAGAATTGGGTCAAACTTCCTATATAGAACCCTCATGCCTTGAAGGGACTAGCTGGCGCGAGCCTCCATCCCACCTCTCACTCTCATCCTCACCCACATATGCGCATCATGCTGCCATGCGCCAAGCACGCCTGCTCTCCTCTTCCTGCTTGGAGTCTCAGAAACAGCCCTCCCCTTGGCTGGGAGGCCTGCCAATCACAGCAAAGGAGAGCTTTAGGTGGGAGAATTCGCAGTCTGAAAGAGAAGGACAAGCTGAGAGATCTTCAACCTTCTCTGCCAAAGGGCTTCCTAAGACCATCAGAATGATGGCCTTTGGCGACCCCTCTGAAAACCTCTCGCGACCCCCTTGGGGGTCCCGACCCCCAGGTTGAGAAACACTGTCCTATGGGAAACCAGTATACCCCACATGCCTCGGATATTACCCACTCCTGGCATACAAATGTCCTTTAAGATGACCTGTTTACTTCCCTGGAAATCTAATCTTTTCTCAGATTTCCTGAATTTGGGAAGTTACAAGAATGGATCTGTGGAATATGCTTTTAAAGGTACTAGTTTAGAGCATGGAGAAAGAGAAGGAAATCAAACTGGACTTTACATATAACTCAATGCAACTTATCTGTAGTAGGCCACAAAATTATCCTTTTATTCTATCGATTGCAATTTTTTGTTACTTCCAAGTACTGTGATTGGAGAAGGAGCAGGATACAAAAAACAGGAGGAACAGAAGAAAGGATGGAAAGAAGCGAAGTTCTTCTTCCAGTTTAGATAAGAGTTTCATGCAATGGTAATTTTTGCCAGCTGTGAAAGCTTCCTGTGCAATTGAAGAAAATGCAGCAATCAACAACAGCAGTTTATTTTTAACCACAGCCATTGTTAAAATACAATGTTAGCTTAGGAAGAAACACCCATAAAATACCTATTTCACCAAGCTGATCAGGTCAAAACATCTGAAAAGTCTCATGCAGCTGCTTGTAAGACAGCCAACCAAAGCCCCATCTACAGTCTTCTAATGCAGTTTCAGAATGCATATTAACTATGTTGAACTAGATTATATGGCAGTGTAGACTGATACAATCCAGTTCAATGCAGTTCAATCTGCATTATATGAGTCTACACTTATCATTATAATGCAGTTCAAACTGCATTATATGGCAATATAGATATGGCCCAAGAGGGTAAAGGTAAGGTTTTTCCTTGACATTAAGTCCAATTGTGTCCAACTCTGGAGGTTGGTGCTCATCTCCATTTCTAAGCTAAAGAGCTGACATTGTCCATAGACAATGTGGCCAGCATGACTGCATGGAGAGCCATTACCTTCCCGCCAAGGCAGTACCTATTGATCTACTCACATTTGCATGTTTTCAAACTGCTAGGTTGGTAGGACCTGGGGCTAACAGTGGGAGCTCACACCACTCCCTGGATTTGAACCTGCAACCTTTTGATCAGCAAGTTCAGCAGCTCAGCGATTTAACCCACTGCACCACCGGGGGCTCCCAAGAGGGAATAAGTACAAATTGTGAATACATCTTTCTCTGGAAGGTCAATTATAGGTCTAGTTGCAAGTAATCCTGCATATCTGAAGGCACAGCCAGTATACTGCAAAAGGTTCATTAATTGCCACCAACATTATGTTTGCAGTAACATCCAATGCTAATTGCAGCAATCCTCATCTGGCAAAACATTAAAAAATCAAGGAAAATCGGGAGATTTTAAAGCTGAAACAGAAACCCTATTGGGAAATAGATTCTTTAGCTAAGCACAACTTGCCTAACTTGGATTGTGCTACTTTCGTCATTAAGGACTTCTCACATGGTGCAATCCAAGCATGTTTTTCACTTTGCAGAGCTAAAAAACCACCATTCTTGAACCAAAATGAAGTTCTAAAACTGCTTTTACCTCTGTTTGTGTTGTCCGTCCTTGTTAATTGTATACTTGTATAATCGGCATCAATATGTGTGTTCTGTAGAGGTGCTCTGAGTCCCATTCGGGGTGAGAAGGGCAGGGTATAAATTCTGTAAATAAATAATTAAAATATGTCACAATTGTGTGGAAGATTATGACCTTGGGGACTTATGTACCATGTCAGTTCTTCTGAGCAGTTTTGTGTTGTTGATGGACAACTTTGAGACCTCTTCTCTCCCCACTTGTGTTGTATTTGGCAGTCCACTAACCCACCAGAATGATCCAATGATAGAAAAATGCTCCCTGGATCTGCTATAATTCCCTACTTCTGCTACGGTACTCAACCACTCCAGGTTTACTTCCAGCTAAAGGACTCACAATATGAGAAGCTGGTAATTATTTTTGGCAACAACCTGCATACCATCAAGAACACAAATGCAATCTTAGCTACTGAAAAAATGAGTGGCATTTTTTGATTTTATTTGCAACAGCACATTATGAAGTTTATAATCTATCATTCCTACTTGACTGAAACCAGAAGAATTATTTTTGTGTTACAAAATCTTGTTATGGTCAGTGATGCCAAACTCTTCAGTTCCTAAAATTGGTTTGTGGAAACACATTTTGTGTGCAAACATCGCCAAATGTCAGTTCTGGTTTATAAGACGATCTCATAAGTATCATGCACTGTTTTCCCAGTAAATCTTGGCTCATTCAAATGTTGCTTTTCTGAGCCAATTTTGGATATAATCTAGGTGGAATCTTAAAATTATTATGTTTAACCAATAACACGCATACATTTGGCATACTTTCATTTTTGAAACAATTTCATTTCTACCCATCATCCTGAAAGAATTCAAATGATAAATTTGTGGCTATCCACAACATCTGTGTTAACATTATTGGGAAAACATTAGTAATACAGCGTGGAAAGTTACTTTTTAAAGTAATCTATTACTTGTTGCCATGCTAAAAAAAAACAGCATTACTGCTTGTTGTAATTGTTTTTTTTAAAGGAATGTGTTATATCCCTTCTACAGTCGCTTGTTCCTTTTCTATTTTCAGTACTTTTTTAAAAAACAAGAAAATTACACCACTAAAGCAATTTTGTTTCTGTTTATAATATTTCTTTGAGAGATATATACTTTTGAATGTGTGCATGTCTGCCTTCAAATCACCTATTTACTTATGGCAGCCTCATGAATGGCATCAGATTTTCTGAGGCAAGGACTATTCCAATGTGTTTTGGTCAGTTTCTTCCTCTGACATGAAGCCTACACAGCATCTTGTATTTTCTGATGGTCCCTCATCCAAATATTAATAGACACTAGCTCTTCAAGGAAACCACATTTCTTGCATTTCATTATTTCCCAGTTCTGATAACTATTACTTTCAATTTGTGAATCATCATGGGTATAATTTTTCAGTTGTGAGGTTAGAAAATTTCAGACAAGAATGGATTCTTGGATCAAGACAGCAGAAACAATAAACTCAAATGGAGTCCTAATTTTAGTCAGCACAATGGCAATGAATTAACAGTAATACACAGAGGCGGTCCTACAAGATAGGCCAAGTAGGCGGCCGCCTAGGGCGCCATCTGGGAAGGGGGCGCCATCCTGGCCGCATGGGGCGCCATCCTGGCCCTGCCGATGTTCCTCAGACATTTACATTGGGATCCTAATTTTGGACTTATGGGAGACTCCAATGAATTATGAGTCGGGTGATAGGTAATATATTCTGATTTTGATGCCTTTACATTGCATTTCTTGTTGATTATAATACAGGATAATTTTATTTAAATAAATAATGTTATTATTTTATAATAATAATATAATAGAATATTACATAATATAATAGAATGTTACATTATATTATAATGTCAATATATTATAATATAATTATATTGTAATGTAGTATAATATAATTATGATATAATATAGTATGAGTATGGTATATTTTGTATATACATTGATACAATATAATACTACTAATGGTATTGTGATATTATAATTGTATATTTGTTTTACATGGGGGGCGGCAAAATAATGTTTTTTTGGGGCACCAAAATAATGTTCGCCTACCATTTAAAATTACCTTAGACCGCCCCTGGTAATACACTTTATTTATATTCCGCTCTTCTCACCCTGAAGGGGACTCAGAGCGGATTACATTACACATATGTCACAATGCAGGCTCTCGGCCCAGCCCCTTAATCACACACACAGAGACGTTAATCAGCTAACTATTTATTGAATAATAGAAAACAGGTGAAAAGGTAAATTGTCCATGAAAGTATCAAAAGTTCAATCAAAATGGTAAAGAGTTCTGAAGTAAATCCCAAGGCAAAGAGCTTGGCAAAAGTTTCCGCAAAAGCAATGCGGATCAAAACAGACTTGGTCCGTGGCAATTCAAACAAGGCAAAGTTCATGGAATCAAAGGCCCAAGAAACTTCTTGGTTAACACGAGCCCCAATCCTGGTTCGTGATCTTCACCGCTTCACTCCCTTCAGATCAGAAGTGGCCGAGCAACTGAGGATCCGTTCACGGATCCTATACTTAATTCTCTTGGTGAGACCTACGGCGCCCTAGGCTTCTGCGCCAATCTGTGCTACGGGACCCAACGCTCCTTTGGCGCCTAGGCTTCGGTGCCATTCCTCCTACTGGACTCGATGCTCCGTCTCCATCTATCAAAGCTCCTTCCTTGCCTCCCAGCACCTGGGTCCCTATCTTCGTGAGAGCCGGACTCCCTTTCAGCTTCCATGGGCTCATCCCCCGCTATCTCCCTGACCCTTTCTTGCGAACCGAAACCACCTGGTCTCTCATACTGATTATCTGAATCAGCACCATCAGTGTCGGCCTGACTTTCCCAGCTTTCATACCCATCGGGCCAGCCATCATCCCATTCCAAACTCTCCGTGGGAGATGAAGGCCCAGCTGCCTCATCATCCCCTTCATCTGTCTCCCCATCAGCCTCAATTGGCCCTAATGCAAGCGGGACCCCCGGGGCAGTCCCCTGCCCCTCGGCACGAATGAGAATGGGGTTGCTACAACATACGGCAGACAGTCCCTGCCGACAGACATACAATTACAATACATTGTAAAGACAAACATGTGCAGACAAACGTGCAATTAGAAGGATTTTTTTCTTCTTCTGGCTGCATCGCGGGTGCGGTTGCTTCATTACGTCACAAGGGGGGGTGCTATTGCTTCATCCTCATACAAGAGCCTCTGGTTCCACATTCCACCTCCGGCAGCCGATCTTCCTTATTTTTGTTCAGGTGTTGTAAAGTTCTTATAAAAATCCTTCCCCACTGAGCGGTCCCTAGTTCATCTACTCACAGCTGGCTTGTTTTCGATCTGTTAGGTGGACAGTGGATAGGGCTCACAGCTGGGTGTCCAGACCAGCCCGGGAATCAAACATGCAACCTTGTGATTGCAAACACAGCTGTTGTTACCGCTGTGCTATCTCTCCGGCCCCATTACAAAAAAATGTAATGTTTGTGAGCCACTGTAGTGGGTCAGTCTATATCTGCAACATATCTATTGTGTAAGTTGTCCTTGAATACAGTTAGGGTTATAAAATTCCTCAAACACATGAGATTGGCACACACAATTGGCTATTTAAGGGCAAAGACTGTGAATCTGTAAAAGCCTTTAGGAATTGTCTGTATAATTTGATATAATAAATACCACGGAAACTTGGCATGTGATTAGGGAGAACTCTATTATGATGATACAGGTTGAGTGTCCCTTATCCAGAAATCTGAAATACTCTGTGTGATGAAGTGTCATTTTAAACCTACAGGTACAGTATAAGTTTGTATGTATATTATATGTTTGAATGTACTTATTATAATGTTATTTGATTAGAAGAAATGTGCTAGTGAAGGGGGTTAAAGAGTAAAAAGTACCCCTCCCGAGAGGAGATGCTCCAAGTGCCCGTATGTTAGCAATAATCTGCCCAGAGACAGCAGAACAGAGAAGGAGCCATACCAAGGGAGTCAGACTGGGCATGTGCAGGAATGCAAGAGATAAGAAACACTGTATCTCCAAGAATGAAGCGTGGACAGTCCGTGTTACATTATGATAGGCTGCAATTTTAGCTGCGACATAACTTTTAACCAATAATAAGATTTTGGGCAACCATAAGTTGAACCCTGATGCTTGTATAAATATGTGCCTCACGAGGAGGAGGGGCCGCTCACTTGAAGCACCACAAAGGGGACGGACTCACAGCTGTGGAAACAAAGTAAACTGAGCTTTCTGAGAAATCCTGTTGTCTGTCTCCTCCTTCTACTGCGTCTGCACGAGCAGCCTGCCTTGTGGGAGTATGGTAATCTGCTACACTAGTATTTATAGGAGCTTAGAGTTAGAGCAGGACCTGGTTGTGAGTTGCCATGACAACCATCCCTAACCAAGAGGGGGAGGAGCCAACCGACAGCAGGAGCAAGGAATTTTGAAAAGCGTCAGTTGGGGATTGTCAGTTGAAGATAGAGAGCTTGGTTTTTTCAGTTGGAAGAGAAAGGAGTTAGGAGAGGCAGTTTGAAGAGAGAGAATTGAGGAGAGAGCTGAGTTTAGAAGTCAGCGAAGCTAGGGAAATAGCTTCGACTGAGTAATAGGTTGACCTAAGAAAACCAAAGGGTAGAAAAAACACTCTAGTCTATATAATCAAAATTGTAATACCATCTATAAATGCAATCATATATAATAGGAATAATCCCTCATGCACAGCAAAAAATACAGCTAATATCGTTGTTCTATACAAAATCCGGAAAAAGCATAAAGTCTACAGTATAATAATAACACTCCACAGCGAGATTATATATTGGGCACATGAACCATTACAAAATATAATTAATTTGATGCAATATACTAGTCTCTATTAAAAGTAAAGTCCATCAGTTAAAGAGTCCACACAATGCGATAAGATAGAAAAAATCCAGGATATACGAGGCTTATGCTACTCCAACCTGATGTAAAGAATGAGATGGACCATTGAGTGAGACGTGTCATGGTGGTAAATATATGATGCCACTTCCAGAATACAAAGTACATGCAAATATCAAAAGCATCCACGAAATGATGAACCACATATAGTAATGATGCAAATGGCTGAGCATGAGGTATCGGTAAGCAGGATCCAATGGATGTAAAGAATCAGCATGAGCTCCCATATTGCTTTATTTTCTAAGTTTTGTAAACTGGCTATTTGATAAGGGTACCTGCTTTATTTTATATGTATATATTATCTTGCAGATGATTTATGGATGTCTACTGATTATTGCTAAGCCTTGAAAACGTCTATAGGAAGGTGAAACGGACCCGTAGGCCAAGTATTGTGTATTCCCCACTCCGTTGGTTTGGGATTGGAGTCTCCGATATACTTTGGGAGCTCACGCTTTGCAATGAAGGAGAGTGAGACAGCTGTTTCAGGTAGCAAAATGCTGGGGGCGAGGAACTGGTGGCAAGAGGGTGAAGGACTATGAAATGGCTTAGCCCACATCCCTGGGGGATATTAGTAGGAGTATTGATGTTAGTTAGATTGAACTGCCTGTCTACTCAGCTTCTAGAAATGAAAGAGGATAGGGGGCATCTTGCACATTGTCTCAGCAAAATATCATGGGCCAGTTCTGCCTGCATTTCTCACTTAACTGGAACAAGCAGACTTGTGTATAATGGGAATGCAAATAAAATGCTGCTCCCACCATTGGGGTGAATGTGGACTTTCTGAAGCTAGGGGATATATTTGCCTTTGACCCTAACACAAGGATTGTGGATACTAACTAAAGTAACATAAAATAAAAATGCAATGAAGTGGACATATCTGCACTCTCTATGCAAAGAATGTGAAATTTGGCATTCATTTCTGAAAATTATTCTGGCAGAAAAGAAAAAGGTTGGTTTAGTTAGGTTGGTAAAAGCCAAAATAAAAGGCATTCAAGCTATGCGTACATCCTCCCTATTTCCCTGCTGTCTGTCAACATGTAAGAGAACTTGTTCTTTACAAAGTCACTCTGATGGTGCATTTCATAAATGTGAAAGAAGTAAATAGTACACCACAATAACTTTGCATGAAACCAAGAGAAGAAACAAAAATCTCACGAAGTGGACTTGTATGCATTCTCTATACATGAGATAACTTGGCTTTAAGTCCTAATACTAGCTTTAATTCTCAAATAGTAGCCACATGTATCAATTCTAGGACTAAGACATATGGCATTAATTTCTTACAATAAACCTATAAATACAAAACTGACTTCACTCAACACAACTTGATGCTACAGTTCTTTGGCATTTTGTTAGAAACTGGATTGCATTTGAATCATAGTATTTGACAGATGTAGCTAACATGTTATAGGATGTGTTTGTGACACTATCTCCATGTGTGGTTGAACTACACACCATCCCTGTCATTATGGTCAATGGTCATGGATTGTGTGATTTCTAAACGCAGTTAATATCTGAATTCTGTGAAAACAGAGAATCAACGCCTCTGGTCTAGAAATTTTGTGAATATATGTAGCTGCATGACTTACAGCACTGCAGGTCTCTGGTGCTCAGGACAGCAGTAGAGCCCAGGCTGTCCATCTTCATGGTGCACCAAAGCTCTCTTCCACCCTTAATGACTGAGAGACACAGGAATGACAAGCAAATCCGTTTAAACCAGAGTTTGAACCCATTGGCTGGCGGAACCAAATGGAATGACCCAGAGATGGGTTTCAATGCATTCTCCTTTAACTACAACAGTACTATCAGCCTTCCAAATGCTATGCCAGGCATCCTCAAACTGCAGTCCTCCAGCTGTTTTGGCCTCCAGCTCCCAGAAGCCCTAGACAACTTGTTCAATTGTCAAAAATTCTGGGAATTGGAGTCCCAAACATCTGGGAGAACCATGGTTTGAAGATAACTGCACTATGCAGCGGCTAAGAAAGCCAATGGATGCTTACATAAATATAGAGTATAGTATCTAGATCCAGGGAAATCATGCTACCCCTCTATTCTGCCTTGATCTGACCACACCTGGAATACTGTGTCCAATTCTGGGCACTGCAATTGAAGGGAGATGTTGACAAACCAGAACGTGTCCAGAGGAGGGCGACTAAAATGATCAAGAGGTTTGAGAACAAGCCTTATGGAGGGAGCATCTTAAAGAGCTGGGCATATTTAGCCTGCAGAAGAGACAGCCGAGAGGAGGGAGATGATGAGGCCATATATAAATATGGGAGGGAAGTCATATGGAGGAGAGAGCAGGCTTGTTTTCCGCTGCCCTGAGACTAGGATGCGGAACAATGGTTTCAAACTACAGGAAAGGAGAGTCCATCTGAACATTAAGAAGAACTTCCCTGACTGTGAGAGCCGTTCAGCAGCAGAACTCTCTGCCTGAGTGTGGTGGAGGCCTTCTTTGGGGCTTTTAAACAGAGACCGGATGGCCATCTGTCAGGGGGTGCTTTGAATACCATTTTCCTGCTTCTTGGCAGGGGGGTCGGACTGGATGGTCCACGAGGTATCTTCCAACTATGAATCTATGATTCTATGGTCACACACAAGGGGCAGAGGAACAGCTTTAGCCCCATTATAACTAAGTATTATTTATTAATTAGCTTAAAATATTTAAGCTATCCACCTTATGTTGTCTGTATAGATTTGTTGCCATGGTTTCTAAATGTCCAAATACTGATATCTTTAAAGTATTCCTTTTCAAGTAATGTTAACTTATATATATTTATTACTAAGGAAATGTAGGTCTTATTGTTTTCAAGAGAAGAAAGTAGAACATAACTTAATCTACTCTTTTTTATCCATCATGTCATTCAATTGTAAACAGATTTTACCTTCTACACAAAACTATTCAGAAAATGCAACCATCATTCTGTACATATTTACTCAGAGAGAATTAAGTCCCTGTGAATTCAGTGGGCTTCTTACTCCTATGTAACAATCTCAAGAATTGCTACCCCTAGATATAAGAATTGAAATATTTAATACATTTTTAAAGTTTTACACCATTGCAGTAACTGTCCATGTTTGATAAAAACCTTAGGTGAACTTCCTGACACTAAGCTGTTCGGCAGTGAATATGCTGCTGTGGAACATAGTGATGTATTTTTCTCTGAGGTTTTCTAAGAAAAGGCTGGATGGATATCTGCTGGGGATGCTTTGTGCATGGCAGAATGGGGTTGACTGGATGTCCTTTGGGGTCTCTACAACTATAGGATTCTATGACTTCTATTTAGTTCCACTGTTTTCAACAGAAGAAACATATATACTTAACTTGAAATGTTTTATTGAACATGTGACTTATTGAACATGGACCTACTTGCCCCTGTATAGCATGTCCTACTGCATTATACGTATTTATGCCATTGGCTAGCTGTGGTATTTTTTACTGTTTTATTGTTTTATCTGTTATGGTTTTTATGTCCAAATGTATCATGTAAGTCGCCCTGAGCCACCCGGGAGAGGGCGACACATAAATTCGACAATAAATAAATAAATAATAAATAAATAAAATAAAAATGATTAACTTTGGGTGAATCAAAAGGCTCTACATAAAGACCTATTTTCTTCTGTTACTGTGTATTATTCATTTATTTCCAACATTTCTACCCGCTCTCTACCCCTGAGGTCAATTTAACTCCGCGAGTGCCAGGTCAATTTAACTCAAGTGCTCCAGCAAAGAGATGAATGATGCACGTGATTCTTCCAGCAAATCCTTATCTTATCAGGTCATGTGGCGAGGAATCAGGGCAGTCTTTTGCTCAGAGAAGCTGAACTTGTAATCATCCCACCAATTATTGCCTTAGGCAGGTATTCATAGCAATATCTGCCAAATTTCTGTTTAGTTATGCGAAGGTTTCTGTTGAACTGAGTTGAGTTATTAAGATTTAGAGCTGTACTTCTCAAATGTGCTCCCC
>JARBWK010002313.1:0-15457 GCA_030556195.1 Anolis apletophallus
CCAGGACAGAGCCCCTCGTGGCTCGGAATGGAACCAGCGGGGGGGGGGAGGAGCGGGCAGCAGGGCAGCAGGGACCCCTATACAGACCGGCTGCCGGGTCCTTCGGTTGCTGCTCCTGCGGCGGCTCCATGGTCCCAAATAGCCCTCGAGGATCTGCTGCTGCTGTGGCTGCTGCTTCTTCCCAAACCGAATTGGCCCCTGCGAGGTGCAGGGGCAGTCCCAGGCAGCTTTAAATATGCTGCCTGGGCAAGAGGAGGGCCAGCTAGTCACGTGCAGAGGAGGCGTGCCCAGCCCCCTCATTGGCTAGCTGGCCCTGGCGGCGGGAAACTGAAGTGCCACCCCAGGGGTCTCTGGGAAGGTGAAGACCCCTGACCTCACAAGATGGCGGCAAGGGCAGCCCCACCCCGCAAAAGGGGTTGGCCGGTGAGTCGGCCATGCCCATTCTCACAGTGTTCAAATGTTCCAAAATATTCTGGGATAATTATTTTGTAACAGAAAAACACATAGGAGTTTTAATGTAAAAAAAAACCTCCCATATTTTTCTGCACAAGGAGAACATGTTTCTGTGTAGCAATAAAGAGATGGCAAATAGATAAATAGATATATCAATAGATAGATAGATATAATATTTTCCCAAGAGTTCTTTGGGATGCTTAGATACTGGGGAATGGGAGGAACTATTCAAAAGTTTTTTCCAAATGGTTCAGGTCCTGCTTACCTCTCGGACAGCATCTTCTCATGCCAATCTGCCCAAATGTTAAGATCTTCAAGTGGGGCCCTTCACTCATTTCTGCCATCATTACAAATGTGGTTGGTGTCAACGGGAGAGAGGACCTTCTCAGTGGCTGCTCCAACCCTTTGGAACTTCCTCCCCAAGGGGGTTAAAACAACTTCCTCATATATTTTAAAGACCTTCCTATTCTCACAAGCTTTTATTGAAGGGATTTAGTTTAGAATGACAGGAAGGCTAACATTTAGTTTGTCATGCTAAGATTACCACCTGTGTAGATGACTTTCCCCGCAACAATTGTATTTGGATTTGATAAATGTTTTTATTTATGTCCATTTATGTTTTATGATTTTATAGGTTATTATAGGTATGCTGTATCTGTATTGTTTTTTAAATGTTGAGAGCTGCTTTGGTCCTGTTTAGGGAGAAAAGCAAGATATAAATAAATTATTATTATTTATTATTTCAATTTGCATACCGTCCTTTCTGGATGGCTCAGGACAGTTTACAATGTATCAAACTATCAACAAAGGTATAAAGCATAACAATTAAAACAGTATCACATGACAGCATAGAAACAGATGAAATTGAAAGCAGTTCCATATAGGGCGATTTCACCCTCCTAGGATAGTTATAAGCTAAATGCTTGCCGGAACAAAACAGTTTTACATGCTCTCTGGAAAGCCGTCAGCTCACCAATTGAATGTACTTCTGGTGGTAGGCTATTCCACAAGCAAGGTGCAGCCACAGAGAAGGCTCTCTGTCTAGTTGAAGACAGACGGATAGTCCGTAGTGGTGGAATCTGTAGAAGATTGAGGTCCTCTGAACGGAGGGATCTCTGGGAACGTATGGGAGTAGACAGTCACTCAAGTACACCCGACCCAGACCATGCAAGGCCTTAAAGGTCAATACCAACACTTTGAAGATGACCCGGTGCTCAATTGGTAACCAGTGTTGACGCTGCAGAGTTGGAGTGATATGGGCCCTGGCCGGTACTCCAGCCAGGAGTCTCGTTGCAGCGTTCTGCACCAATTTGAGCTTCCGGATAACCGACAAAGGAAGACCAATGTAAAGGCCGTTACAGTAGTCTAGCCTCGAGATGACCATTGCCTGGATTACCGTGGCTAGGTTATTACCAGAGAGGTAGGGTGCCAGCCGCCTCGCTTGCCGCAGATGGTAAAAGGCAGATCTGCTGACAGTGGAGACCTGAGCCTCCATCGTCAACAGCGGGTCCAACTGGACCCCCAAGCTCTTTACTAGAGATGACGGGCGTAATGCCTCGTCGTCCAGTACAGGCAGCCGGAGCTCACACCCACCGGGTGACCCAGCCAAAGGATCTCCATCTTCGAAGGGTTCACTCTCAACCGACTGGCACGTAGCCAACCAGTCATGGCTTCGAGGCATAGCTGGAAACAATCAGGTACAGAGTCTGGCCGGCCGTCCATCCTCAGCACCATTAAATCCACTAATGACACCATATCCCACCTTATCTTGGAAGCTAATCACTCCCATGCCTGTGAGTACTTGAATGGGAGTCGACCAAAGAAATACTTAGTGCTTTAGGTTACATTTTAGAAGTGGTCAGTGAAAAACAACTCTAAGTGCTTCTTGACTAAGAAAACCCTATGAAAATCATGGAGTCACTGTAAGCTGACATTTCACCTTGAAAAGAAATCCACACACACATAGAAGTAGAAAATGCACATTCGTGTTGTTAAAGTAGGAAGGGCACATGCACCAATAATTCAAAGCAAGTCACTTTAGGGCACTTTAAAGGAAGATATAGATTCTTGCTTCATTATTGCTTTGTACAATTTGAAAGGGACTTCTGTCACCTCATTTCACGAAATACTGAACTTAATTAAACCTTGCCCTTGGAGCAAACATAAAATAGAATATAAGCCCAATGAAACCATTCTGCTTTCCATTGGAAATGAAAAAGAATGGGAAAGGAAAGAAAAGAATTCCAGTTGGGAAATCACAAAACAGTTAAAAGAGTTTCCAACTATTGCTGTAAAGTTAACTTATAATCATAGCGATGAATAGTGGCAGAGTGATTTGAATGCATGCTTTTGCCTCATATGACAAAGCCTCTGTGCATGGTATTTCTAATTGCTGTGAATCTTTAAGAGTTGAAACTCTGTGCAGACAAACAGTCTTTGACTGAGTCTGGCCATTGTTTCACCTAGTTCATGTCACCTGCTTTAGGTTTACTGTAGGGATTAGAAAGGAAGACCCAAAAGGACCTAGACAAAATTTTTAGGAAAGCTGAATTTACATCCCAGCTTGTAGCAGACAGCAGAGCCAGAGCTGAACCTGTAAAATCAACCAATCACAGTTATTGGAAAAGAGCAGTAAGGAAAATAAAAGAGAGGTGTGTGAGTTTAACTGACAGCTGATTTAGTAAGTTTAGCCTTGGTGAGATTTGGGGCACATTTACACTGACAGTGACTACCTAATGTGAAAGCCTTGCGAATCAGCTCCGTGGCAGCCAAATTACACACAGAGCTAATCTAGGTAAATGTAGTGCACCTTAATGTGGCCTTGACCTGCATTAATCAAAGTTGTGGGTCGCTGAGAGAATTCAAAGCAACCTGCAACTTTGGGTCCATGTAAATGGATGGGTCAATTCCACAATGGTACCAGGCACAACTATTTATACAACCATCCCATGTCCCCTGGGCTCCAGTAGATAGCACTTCGTGTCCCCCTCCATTCTCCTTGTCATGGTAGTCTTTGGGTGCAACATGGGTCCTGCCCAGTCACTCATCACTTGTGGAATTGCCTGGGGCAACAAAAAGACTGGGAAAGGTAAGGGGGAAAGAAAGGTTGATATATTTTCTTCCCCCCCTCCCATTATTGCTTTGATGCAAGGAACAATATCACAGTTAGTCTGAAGCCCCTTGAAGCTTAGCTACACCACTCCTTTGATTGGTCAGAAGAAGTAATTTTAGTACCAGTCTTTTTCCTTGGAGGACACAGACCATTCTATTGGATTTCTATTCCTATCCTTTTCTGTTTTCTTAATAAATTATGTTGCTTTAAAAGCAACTTGCCCTCGACCTGACTTTTTTTCCTTTTTGGAGTCATTTTGGGTTAATTGTTAAGAGTTTTGGAGCACAGTACTCCTGACCTCACGATTGTGGAAAAAAAGAACAAGTATGGATCGTCGGTGTTTCAAACTCAGGCAACAGCAGGGTTCACAAGAAGCACCTGGAAATAATAATAATACACTTTATTTATATTCCGCTCTTCTCACCCCGAAGGGGACTCAGAGCGGATTACATCACACATACGCAGACAATCCCTGCCGGAAGACGTACACTTACAATACAACACATACAATTTTTGAAAGACTTTTTCTTCTTCTGGCTGTGTCACAGGGTGCGTCATTATGTCACAAGGGGGTGCTGTTGCTTCATTCTCATGATGGAGGGCCTCTGTTCCTCATTCCACCTTCCCACAGCCGATCTTTATTTATCCAGGCATTGTAAAGTCCTTACTGAAAAGAATCCTCCCCCTCTTTTAGGCGGTTCCCAGTTCATCTATTCACAGCTGGGCTGTTTTCGAACTGCTGGGTAAACAGTGGACAGGGCTCACAGCTGGGTGTCCAAGCCAGCTCAGGAATCGAACTTGCAACCTTCAGATTGCCAGCATAGCTGTTCTACCACTGTGCTATGTTTCCAGCCCACAATATGAGGATTTAAAGATAAAACTGCAAAGCTTACACGATATGAGGATTTAAAGATAGAACTGCAAAGACTCTGGCACAAGCCAGTAAAGGTGGTCCCAGTGGTGATCAGCACACTTGGTGCAGTGCCTTGGCCTGCACTTAAAAACAATTGGCACTGACAAAATTACCAAGTAGTAAGAGACGGGTAGAAAGGAAGACACTGAGGGTTCAAATTATAGTCAATGTTGATATTTATCCAGTAGATAAGTTCTCCAAAATCAAGGCAGTATTCTGCATTCGTCGTTGTGAAACCGACAATAAATTTCAAATTAATGGTCTATATTAGACGGTATAATTAAAGCAAAAGGCAGGTCTAGAGAAACCACGAAGTACACTAATATCAAGTAAATCCACCATATATCAATCAAATTACGGCGTGGTTCTCAGAGGGAATTCGACAATCATGGTCCCAGTTGTTTCGCCAATCCTGGCTTCATCAGGACCCCAGACTCAATTGCTGTGTATAAGTTTCACAGGTCGGATTTCTGTTAATATATACAAAATCTACAATCAATACATGATACAACACATAATGAGTAGCCCGTACATGGAACTAACACGCTGAAGGTCTAAGTAAAGGTACATACCAATCTTAGTATTCTAAGG
The DNA here is from genome assembly GCA_030556195.1 of Anolis apletophallus. Taxonomy (NCBI): domain Eukaryota; kingdom Metazoa; phylum Chordata; class Lepidosauria; order Squamata; family Anolidae; genus Anolis; species Anolis apletophallus. Next base: position 5,070 of record JARBWK010002313.1, read on the forward strand.
CATTTCAATGTGGGCGCAGCCACCGACGCGATGTTACCGAACACTGGTAGTTGGGAAAGCGCATCAATTTAACTCTCATTAGAATCAGCACTTTGAAAGAATTAATCCCAAACCACATAGTGATATTAAAATGCACTTACTCAACAGAGAAAAATTCTGGATAATCAGTTTAAAATCTGAGTATCCGGGAGGACTCAACGACGACCTGTCAATCAGCGAACTGCTAGGATGATTACACCTGTGTTGCTAATGAGAGTTAAATTGATGCGCTTTCCCAGCTACCAGTGTTCGGTAACATCGCGTCGGTGGCTGCGCCCACATTGAAATGCCTTAGAATACTAAGATTGGTATGTACCTTTACTTAGACCTTCAGCTTGTTAGTTCCATGTACGGCTACTCATTATATTTTGTATCATGTATTGATTGTAGATTTTGTATATATTAACAGAAATCTGACCTGTGAAACTTATACACAGCAGTGAGTCTGGGGTCCTGATGAAGCCGGAGAACAGCTGGGACCGTTGTCCGACCTCTGAGAACCACGCCATAATTTGATTGATATATGGTGGATTTACTTGATATTAGTGTGCCGTGGTTTCTCTAGACCTGCCTTTTGCTTTAATTATACCGTCTAATATAGACCATTAATTTGAAATTTATTGTCGGTTTCACAATGACGAATGCAGAATACTGCCTTGATTTTGGAGAACTTATCTACTGGATAAATATCAACATTGACTATAATTTGAACCCTCAGTGTCTTCCTTTCTACCCGTCTCTTACTACTTGGATATCCTGGAACTACTCCCCCTTTACACTGACAAAATTACCACCAAAATTACTGCAAATGGCCACCCTACTCATTATTTACCGATACATCACACAGTCCTAGACACTTGGAAAGTGTCCGACTTGTGATCAAATACAAAAGCCAGCATATTGTTTGCTGTGTATTGATCTTGCTATGTATCAAATAATAATAATAATAGCCTACTCATAAAAATACTATTTCAAGACTATTTTGGCACAGCTCTGCATCAAACACAATGGGATTTATTTCCAAATAACTGTGTGTAGAATTAGAGATAATGAAGATACTGGGGCAGCCAGACGTGAGACCACTTTTGGGTGGCACACTCAGTTAACAGCTGTGATTAATATGAGCTTTTTGTTTCCATTTTGGTGATATGGATATTCTTCACAACCCCAGCATAACAAAATTAGATGGGAAAAATGATCATTTATATACATTTTCAAGCATGTATGGTTAGATCTATGTGATATCTTTCTGAGCTTGCTCATGTTCAATACTATTGGCTTGGAATTTTAGCATTGACCTTTCTGAGGCCAGATGTGGGAAAAATCATTGTCATTTCTCATTGAAATGTGTGTCAAAATATGTCCCTGAAAACAATGCATTTTTATTTTATTTTTGAAAAAGCAGTCTTTCATTGTAAGAGAAAAGAGCAGAGTACAATGGTGCTGACCTTTCTGTGGGCTTAATAAGATATTTTCAGAGCTGGATGAGATTTTTTGCTGTTGGCTCTAGTCGTGATAAAGAGGAGCTGTTTGCTGTCTGTTTGCTTTGTTGTCTTGGGTGTGATGGCGGGGCTGCTTTCCCTTTTAAAGAATGGACGTTGCTTTCACCCAAATATATGTAAGGGGCATCTTTTATACAACAGTATGATTCCTAATGCAAACACAGTCATCCTTACCATTGGAAAGAGCAAGGTGGCTGCCCCAGGCAAGCAGTTTTGGGTGTCATAAGGAGGTGGTAAATTGTCAGTTGTTATATTCATTACTGTTGTATTTTTACTGTTAGAGAAGTGCTTGTGGGATGTTTTCCCCCAAAGTGTCCAAATCACCATCATGTCTGATGAAGAGTTCAGAAAGAACCTAAAAGCTCACAACATTTGTGATATTTCAGTAATCCAATAAAGACATTATTGAGTCTTGAATTTTATCTGATTTAATAAATTATATGCATTTACTGTGGGGAGTGAGGTCCCATTTTCAGATTAGCTTCAAGCACAAAAATCTCAGGCCAGCTCTGATACCATATAAACATATTAAATGGCATATTGTAATAGCTGAGGAGCTTCCTCTATGATATTATTTAATTATTTATTTATTTTCAACATTTCTACCCCACTCTTCTCTACCCCCGAGGGGGGACTCAGAGCAGCCTAACAAAAGGCACAATTCTATGCCAACATAATAAAAAATACAATATAAAAACCAAAAAACATACAGCATTAAAATACATTATAATACAATTAACATTAATACATCATACACATTATCTTAAGTTAAGACAGTACTTCGTCCATAAGAGGAGCATTGAGCCATATCCATCAACTTGCCATTACAAATCCAGTCCAAAGTGCTGCATTGTGCTAATGTGCAAACGCCTGGTCCCACAGCCAAGATTTCACTTTTTTCCTGAATGCTAGGAGGGATAGGGTTGATCGTATGTCGCTTGGAAGCGCATTCCACAGATGGGGAGCCACCACCGAGAAGGCCCTCTCTCTCGTCCCCACTGACCATGTTTGAGAAGTTGGCGGGAGCGAGAGCAGGGCCTCCCCGGATGATCTTAAATTATGAGGTGGGACATAGAGGCGGATGCGTTCAGACATGTAAGCTGGGCCAGAACCGTATAGAGCTTTAAAGGTCAAAACCAGCACTTCGAATTGAGCTCGGAATTGGACAGGCAGCCAGCGGAGCTGACACAACAGGGGGTGGTATGCTCCCTGTATGTAGCTCCAGTTAGTAATCCGGCTGCTGCCCGTTGGACTAGTTGTAATTTCTGAACTGTCTTCAAAGGCAGCCCCACGTAGAGTGTGTTGCAGTAATCTATTTGGAATGTGACTAGAGCGTGGCCAACCGTAGCCAGATCAGACTTCCCAAGGTACGGACGCAGCTGGCGCACGAGTCTTAACTGTGCAAAAGCTCCCCTGGCCACTGCCGAGACCTGGGGTTCTAGGCTCAGTGGTGAGTCCAGGGTCACTCCCAAGCTGCGAACCTGCGTCTTCAGGGGGAGTGTAACCCCATCCAACACAGGCTGTAACCGTATGCCCTGTTCGGCCTTTCGACTGACCAGGAGGACCTCTGTCTTGTCTGGATTAAATTTCAATTTGCTAGCCCTCATCCAGTCCGTCACAGCAGCCAAGCACCAGTTCAAAGTCTGGACAGCCTCTTGGTGACAGGTGGGAAGGAATGACAGATCTGGACGTCATCTGCGTACTCCGAAACTCTGAATGATCTCTCCCAGCGGTTTTATGTAGATGTTAAATATTATACTATAATATGCTTTGCATCATCCGCTTCTGTCATCCTTTAGCTAAGATTGATACCAAAATTGAACTAGCTGCAAAGATTAAGCTGATGGGAGAACTTCTAACTGCAAATTCCATTACAGATACAACAAATATTATTACCATATCATAGTGATACAAAACTGCAGTGTGTTTGGCACCTTTTCCAACCGCAATGATTCTCAACTTATTATTGATACACAAAATTCTGAATCCTGTGAGTAACAAGTGTTGGTGGAAAACGCTTACTTAACACCTGGGCTCTACTCCTCGGGTAACCAAGAATTGTGGTCTCCAGAAGTGTGTGAAGAGCAGAACTGAGAGATTTTCTCTCTAGTCAATAAATTTTGCAAATGCTCAAAATATTTTTTCATTCGAATACAAGTCTTGTATCCATGGAACCAATATACACAGTTGCACTTATTCACCATTTCACTTAAACTGCATCATTTTCTCAATACTTCAGTTGTTTGTTCCATTAAAAGTAATAGGGTTCAGTATTATTGGCATTTTCTTGTAAAGTCCAGTAATGTATCATCTGGGAATATGGATGGCATAATGTAGTCCACAAGATTTGACATTGCCCAATATTTGCCCAAACTATGAACAACACTAATTTCCAAGTGAACACAGAGTGCCAGAAAGACTGCTAACTGAAAGCAGTTCGAATCCAGGGAGAGTGGGGTGAGCTCCCATCTGTCAGCTCCAGCTTCTCATGCGGGGACATGAGAGAAGCCTCCCACAGGATGCTAAAACATCCAGAGGTCCCCCCGGGCAATGTCTTTGCAGACAACCAATTCTCTCACACCAGAAGCGACTTGCAGTTTCTCAAGTCACTCCTGACATGAAAAAAAATGCCCTCTCTGCTAAAAATCTCCTATTTTACAGAAGACAGGAGCAACAGAACTGCAGAAAAAGCCAAAGTAGGCTAGCTCAAAGCCCAGTGTCTCCCAGAGTACAGCCAAGAATCTATTAAGGTGAGGGGAGCTTCCAGACATTGGAAACTCAGTTGCTAGCAAGTAAATGCTGTCCTATTGCATTAGAATTTCAGAAACTGAATGCAATGGCCTTATAATGATTGTAGTGTATGTTTATATGCAGTATTTAAATATTTATAGAAAGATTCAGCCAACCACAGCTCAAAAATATTATAGATGCCTCAAATGTTAGCCCTGTTTCTGGGTATATTTGACCTGCTGATTCCAAAAAAACAGTACCAGTTTCCCCCTATCAACTCTAGTTTTGAGATACAGAACATAGGCCATGTATCGGTTTTCATCTGCTCGCTCATAGAAAGTTATGAAAGCTATATCTAAGAAACTGATGCTAATGCAGTCTATTCAATGCAATTGTTTTAATTGGCACCCTCAAGGAACCCCTGGAACAGGCCTAAAAATCAAGGCGCCAAGATATTGGGATGGGGGGAGGGCTCTGTGTTAAAAAAAACCCCTCCAGGATTCATTTGAGTGGTTCACTATTTGTTTTCTAAAGAATTCCATTTTATTATGCCATTGTGTATCATAAGGCTTGAGCATTCATATATTTTGATATCTCCATTTTTTTATGTTTTTGATGTGTTCTGTTTTATTCTGTAAGTCACATTGAGTCCTAATATTGGGGGATATTAATGAAATAGCAGCAGCAGTATCTACACTTCACCATTACAGCAGTTTTGTGCCTCTTTAATTTTTCTTGCTCAGTCCTATGGAATCCTGGGATTTCTAGCTTTCTAAGGCACTGGTAAGGGCAGGGGCGGTCCTACAAGGTAGGCCAAGTAGGCGGCCGCCTAGGGCGCCATCTGGAAAGGGGGCGCCATCCTGGCCGCATGGGGCGCCATCCTGGCCCTGCTGATGTTCCTCAGACAGCGCCGCAGCTGCCTGCTTTTGGGCCCCGGCCTTGTGTGCTCCGCCGCCGCTTCTGGGCATGCGCGGAGGTTTTCGCGCAGGCGCAGTTGCTCCAGAGCTGAACTTCCGCGCATGCCCAGTAGCTCCTCCTGCGCAGAAGCCTGTAAGCAAAGCACTCCCTATTGGGCAGGCAGGGAGTGCTTCCCCTCTCCTTTTGTCTCCGCCGCGCGCGCATTTGCAGGGAAGGAGAAAAGAATCAGTGAAGGAAGTGTAAGTGAAGGAATGAATGAAGGGCTTTCCTCCTCCTCCTCCTCCTCCTCCTCCGCGATCTCTTCTCTCCCTCCTTCCTTTCTTCGGCACTATTTCTGTCTAGACCTGAGGAGCCTGAGGCTATGAGGAGTTGTGGGAGTTGGAGTCCAAAACACCTAGAGGGAGGGCCCAAGCTTGCCCAGGCCGCGCTGCCTGTATTCGACCTCATTTGAACATTTTGGCTGTTTTTCTATTTACATTTACATTGGGATCCTAATTTTGGACTTATGGGAGACTCCTATGAATTATGAGACGGGTGGTAGGTAATAGATTCTGATTTTGATGCATTTACATTGCATTTCTTGTTGATTATTATAGTTCTGCTTAATATTGTCATACAATATAATAAAAATACAATATAACAATAGAATAATGATATATTTTATATTACATGTAATATTACAAACAATATTGCAGTATAGCGGTATTGTACAAAATAGTAATATATAATATTTTATTTTACTTTATTTTGGGTTATTTGAGTTTTACAGGAGTCATGAAAATATTTAGTAGATGATAATTTTATTGAAATAAATAATTTTATTTATTATTTTATAATAATAAAATAGAATGTTATATTGTATTATAATGTCAATATATTATAATATAATTATATTGTAATGTAGTATAATATAATTATGATATAATATAGTATGAGTATGGTATAATATATTGTATATACATTGATACAATATAATACTACTAATGGTATTGTGATATTATAATTGTATATTTGTTTTACATGGGGGGCAAAATAATGTTTTTGGGGGCACCAAAATAATGTTCGCCTACCATTTAAAATTACCTTAGACCGCCCCTGGGTAAGGGACAGCATTCATTACTGTAATTCAAGAGAGTGAGCTATACTGTCTACCAGAAGGACCTCAGCCAGGATCTAAGGTCTGGACGAGTAAATAATTACTACTTTTCTGCATTGCAATTTCGAAAGCAAAAGCATCATTAAGAACCGATTCATGGCAGGAGGGAGAGTCCTGGGGAACTCCTGTCTTCACATACTGATCTTTCCACTTCTTTTTTTACAGTGAGATGCTTTTTAAAAATCCAAAAAAAGCCTTTAAAAATCTATTTTGAAATGCATTATGTGACACTGACTTTATGCCTATTATCGTAAGTAGAGCCATCATATAGTATGAGTGAAGTGCCTGTAAGAATGCTTGAGAGAGCAATATTTGTGAATTCAAGCCTAAGGGGCTGAGGGACAAAAGGAAGCGGTCTGAGGCTGTTAGGAGTTTTGGGAATTGAAGTCCAAAGCACCTGGAGGGTCAAAGTTTGCACATGCCTGATCTATCCCATGAATGTTAAAAAAACTAGGCTCTAGACTGTCAACACATCTACCAAAAATGATCACCTACTGATTTCACCACAATCAACTGCATTAAGTATATCCAACCAAACTCCACAGCACCATGTCTATTTAACAGCAACACATTTCTTCCTACACCTATAAATCACCAGTAACTAGGTTTATGGCAGTCACACCAGTCAAATGCAATAATTGATATGATTATCAGTCTGGAAGCCTTAACTACCTTGGAAAGAGCTGGTAAATTAAGTAAATTAGACGCTGAAAGCTAAAGGTCATGCATGCTGTGAATTACAGATAGATTTCGTGAAGTGAGAAGAACTTGAGCAAATGCAACACAAGAATGAACTCTAGTGGTTAAATCAAAACATTGCATGCAGCTTCTGAGTGATGCAAAAACAAAAACGTTTTCAAAGTCTGCTCCAGATGTTCAAGGAGAAATCATGCTATTATCATTATCTGCAGCTGAAATAGAGACAAGATACCGAGGCGAAGGGAGGGAGAAAATCTGAGGTGTGAATGCCTGAAATAAGAGCAAATTTAAAAGATTCAAGCAATATTATTTGTCAGACAGACTCGAAGGTGAGTATTTATTTATTTATTTATTTATTTAATATTCAGACTTATATACCTCCACTCCCTGAAGGCTCGGGGTGGTTCACAAGCAACAGCACAAACAATATCATTTAAGAACCAAGTTAAAATTACATTAGCAAGATTCAAATGCTTGCTGAAACAGGTAAGTTTTGCATGCCCTGTGGAAAGTTGACAAGTCCCGGAGGGCCTGGACTTCTGAGGGCAGAGCATTCCATAAAGGTGGCGCTATGATCGTAAAGGCCTTATGCCTAGTTGCCATCGAAACTGGGGATTTCCAACAAATCTTGGTCTTCTGAATGCAGTGATCTCCGGGATTTGTAGGGGATAAGGAGGTCCCTCAAATACGCCGGCCCTGGACCATATAAGGCCTTAAAGGTAAGAACCATCACTTTGAAGGTAATTCGGTGCTCAATCAGTAGCCAGTGCAGCTTCTGCAGGATTGGAGTTATATGAAATCTCGCCGGCTCCCTGGCGAGAAGTCGAGCCACAGCATTCTGCACCAGCTTGAGCTTCCGGATCACCGACAGAGGTAGGCCAATGCAGAGGACATTACAGTAGTCTAGTCTTGAGATGGTCGTAGCCTGGATCACCGTAGCCAAGTCATTCCGAGACAGATAAGGAGCCAGTCGTCTAGCCTGACGCAGGTGGAAAAATGCAGTTCTGCTCACAGCAGAGATTTAAGCCTCCATTGACAGCAGAGGGTCTAAGAGGACTCCCAGGCTCTTTACCAATGATGACAGGCATAACGCCTCGCCATCCAGGATAGGCAACTGGATATTCCCACTGCCCGGGCGATCAATTAAACATGTTTACAGAATCATGGCAGGTCCAGAGATGTGCTCACAATTTGTTTTTGTTAATTGCTGACCAGCTGAATTCAACTTATGGCAACTAATGGCAACCCTATGAATGAGCCACTCAGTATTCCTGGGTTGTTGTGAGTTTTCCAGGCTATATGGACATGTTCCAGAAGCATTCTCTCCTGATGTTTCACCCACATCTATGGCAGGCATCCTCAGAGGTTGTGAGGTCTGTTGGAAGCTAGGCAAGTGAGGTTTATATATCTGTGGAATAATGTCCAGGGTGGAAGAAAGAACTCTTGTCTGCTTGAGACAAGTTTGACTATTGCAATTGGCCTCCTTGATTAGCATTGAATGGCCTTGAAGCTTCAAAGCCTAGCTGCTTCCTGTCTGGGGAAATCCTTTGTTGGGAGATATTAGCTGGCCCTGATTGTTTCCTATCTGGAATTCCCATTTTATTCAGTTTCTAAAAATGTAATAATATGTGTGAATCATATATCTTGATTTTTAGATGCTCCAGTTTAAAGTGAGAATACGAGACCTTTCAAAATGCTTTCTCTGATTCTAATCAACATTTTTTTGTGAAATTTAAACACAATTATAGGTCTTACTATGTAGTTTTCATTTATAGGCTTTAGGAGGCTTTGTGAAGACAAGTGATATAACAGATGGAGGATAAACCCTTTTTATAAAAAATCCAAAACAACCCAGTATATATATTTGTGTGTGTGTGTGTGTGTGTGTGTGTGTGTGTGTTTCATCACTGAACTCATGACAGGATACATAAAGTACTCAAATGGTCACACATTTAAAACACTAAACAGCTTTATATTGGCTAAAATTCAACGAATTCTGTATCTTGCACTATTGATCATTTAGGTGTTCTTCGCGAAAGAAAAAGTGGTGATCTGAAAGATTTCATTGCTTAAAGACACAGAACACACATTTGTTTGTGTTGCATGGCATCCTATTGATTGCTTGACTTACGGGTCTGGCCCAGCTTGCCTGTCCGAAGGTGTCTCTTTCTATGAACTATCACAGAGATTAAAATCTTTTGGGGAGGCCCTGCTTTCGGTTCCTTCTCCTTTGCAGGTGCAGTTGGTGGGGACAAGAGACAGGGCTTTCTCAGTGGTGGCCCCTCATCTATGGAACTTCCCCCCAGTGATATTCAAAATCAGTTCCTTCCCTCCTAGCCTTTAGAAAGTTAAACATGGCTATGGGACCAAGCTTTGAGAGAGTAAATGCAGTGTAATAAATGAATGTAGAATCTATGTAATGACAACTGGAATGGCTCTGGACTGCGATCCTGGATGTGATTTTAATAATGTGATTTTAATAATTGATGTAATTGTTTCGATGTTTTAATTTTTGGTTTTAATGTAACTATTTATTTAATTCTATATTGTGTTATGGCACTGAATTATTGCCAATGCATAAGGCCACTCTGCATCTCCTTTAGGGTTGAGAAGGGCAGGATAAAAAATGTGGTAAATCAATGATAAATCAATACTTTATTCTAAACTTTTTGTAACCTGTATTGGGAAAATAAAGTATACATGTTGCAAATACATGTATGAATAAATGCTGGGGAATATGCAAGAGCAACAGAGGATTTCTGCTTGTAAGGAACTGGATTTATGAATTCAGGGAGGGGAAAGCCCTTTCAGAGCTCTGAATATCCCCTGGAAAGGTAGCAGTCCTAACTTTTGGTACAAAATTATTAATTTTAAAAGTGTGTGTGCCTCTGAATGAAAACCCTTCTCAGAATATAGGGGAGCAGGGGGTGTAGAGGGGCTCATGCTGGAATTAATTTATCAGAGCCAAATCATTAAGTGAAGATGTATCATCCTTACTGGGCTTTTCTTGGGTGACTTGCAAAGTCCCATTCATCTTAAGTGTGTCAACTTGCTGGTTCCATTGTCAGATAGAATAATAACAGACATTATAGAGAACACAACCTGTCAAGGAGGAATATATTTGCTCATAAGTCAGAGCACATTAGCATACACATCCTTACTTTTACTAGGAATGGAGACAATGCAAAGGAAGTGGCTCAAAGTCTCTTACTTTGACATAGCACAGGAAAAACAAAGTGTGCCACAATCCATATGTTTCATTTGAGAATGTGGAATGGTGCTACTGCAGAGATGATCAAGATGATGATTATGATGATGACAACAACAGCAACTCAGCTATGGAT
>JARBWK010002314.1:0-15453 GCA_030556195.1 Anolis apletophallus
GGGGATGGTGGTGATGCAGGAGCAGCTGCTGGGAGTGCCAAAGCCAGGTGCAGGGGGGAGCCAGGCTGTACCATGCCCCGCGCCCCTCCCCCGTCTCACCTCTCCCAGCAGCTGCTCCAGCCTTGAGCAGTGCCAAGCCAGCAGTGCCAGAGCCAGGAGAATGGTGGCTTCGCGACTGTCCCCTCAAGGCTGGAGCAGCTGCGGGAGTGCCAAAGCCCGGGAGGGCGAGCCAGGCCGCACCATGCCGCCCCCCCCCCAGCTTCAACTCTCCCACGGAGGAGCATGAGCGGTGGATGGGCTTCAGTGGGCGGGCTCCTCCACGCGGCTTCAGCCACGACGGGCGAGAGTCATGGCGAGTTGAGGCTGGCTGGGAAACGAAGCGGAAGGAGGCGGCACCCTGTCCCTTTTTCACCTTTCACCACTGCCCGGCCCTTCCTCCTCCTCCCCAAGCAGCAGGAGTTCGGGCAGGAGGAGGGGAAGGAAGGGGGCAGAGAGCTTTCTCGCGGCACAGCAGAAGGTCCGTCACGGCACACCTAGTGTGCCACGGGCCACTGGTTGAGAAACACTGTTTTAACCAATAAAAATCTTTATAAAAAAAAAAAGAAAAAAAAGAAGGGAAGAGAAAAGAAACAACAAGAGAGGAAGAAAATGCATAGGGAAATAGAAGAAGGAAAGGGACCACTGTTGCCAGAACGGAGAAAAGAGAGAAAGCAGGCGGGCAGCAGGACATGATTATATTTTCTATCTAAGTCACGGAATCATTGGATTGCTGGATTCAGGTAAACCTGAAAACCTCTCATTGCTGAAGTGTCAAGAGTGAATCAAGATACAGGATAAGTGGCTTATCACTTCTTTCTTATGGAGATGCTCCTCCTAACAGGTGAATAACATCCTGTTTGTCATAACATATGTTTCCCCTCACATTGTGTGTGGTTGGTCATTGAGGATACATATGGCTTTAATTTGGAAGTCTCTGGAGGCATGTGTTTTGGAAAATTCTGTTGCTGAGGAAAAACAGATTAATTGTAGGAAACATGCCTTTTTCTTAATGCCTGGTTTGAACCGAAGGTCTGGCAAATACTGAATCCAATAAATGTGTATTTATTGATCCTTTCAGAACACTGCACGTGGTGTGCAGGTCACCCTTCTGGGCACATTAGGTTCCCATATGTCCCTATTCTAAGGGACGTCCCTTGTTACAGCCCTAAAATTTGTGTCCCTTATTTTCAGGCCCTGTCCCTTATATTGACTAGCAGGACAGGACTGGGCGGGGTTGACCAGAGGAAGGTGCGCGCTGCGGTTTCACGCAACGCCTGCCAGGGGATTCCCACACTCGCAGGGCAGCCTGCGTCCCCGTTGGAAGGAAGAGGCGATACAGGACTTTTCAAAGTACAGTAGACTAATTAACCGTACCCAAGCAAATGTTGGATCATGTTGGATAAAGATAGTTTCTGGTTGCTTGAGAGTTACTCTTAAAAAATAGGGCCTAGCTGTGCATCCCAATTATATGCAATTCTGTGTATCCCATTCTATACTATACCATTAACTATTGACATAATAATCATGAAGATGTGCTGTCTTATCAAATTTATTTTATTTTAATGTTTAGACCAGTGTTTCCCAACCTTTTTTGAGCCGCGGCACACTTTTAACATTAAAAAAATCTGGGGGCACACCACCAACCAAAATGACACAAAATGACACTCTAACACAGTAAAGAACGGCTGGCGCTTGGGGGCCTGTTGGTAGCAGCTGCTGGGAGTGCCGAGCCAGGGGGAGCCAGGCCACACCATGCCCCGCCCCCTCCCCCTGGCTCCAGTTCTCCCACAGCTTCGCCAGACTTGAGCGGGCAGTGCCAAGCCAGTATTGTGCTGGCTCTGCCACCGCTGGCTTGGCACTGCCCCCTCAAGGCTGGCGAAGCTTTGAGGGCGCTTGCTGGGGGCGGGGCGAGCCAGGCCATTACGCCATGCCCTGCCCCTCCCGGCTTCAGTTCTCCCACCTTCACCAGCTTTGAGGGGGCAAGTCAGCATTGTGCTGGCTCTGCCATCGCTGGCTTGGCACTGCCCCTCAAGGCTGGCCGAAGCTGTGGGAGTGCTGAAGCCGGGGGTGCGGCGAAACCAGGCTCGCCATGCCCTGCCCCTCCCCGGCTTCAGTTCTCCCACAGCTTCACCAGCTTTGAGGGGCTGGTCAGCATTGTGCTGGCTCTGCCATCGCTGGCTTGGCACTGCCCCAAGGTTGGCGGCTGTGGAGTGCCAGCCGGGGGCGGAGCCAGGCTGCGTCATGCCCCCTCCCCCAGCTTCAGCTCTCTCACAGAGAGGCATGAGCGGTGGACGGCCCAGTAGGCGGCCCCTCCTCCGCAAGGCTTCAACAAGCAAGGGGTGAGAGTCGTGGCAGATTGGAGGCTGGTGGGGGAACCAGCCGAAGGAGGCGGTGCCCCAGTCCCGTCTTCTTTTTCTTTGCGGCCGCCCATCCCTTCCTCCTCCTCTCCCAAGCAGCAGGAGTTCGGCAGGAGGAGGGGGGAAGGAAGGGGGGCAGAGAGCTTTTCTCGCGGCACACCTGATGATCGTTGTAGTATGAATGGGCCCTTTACACCAGTTTCCATCAAATATGAAAACATATGGATCTATTGATATCATTGGACTCCACTTTCCATCAGCCCTTGGTAGAATAGCCAATGTTAAAAGTGACAGAAGCTACACTCAACTCAGGTATGAATGGGCTATAAGCTTCAGCCCCGAAATTCTCAGGGTATCCCGTTAAAAGGCCTTACTGGTACATTATTTAAACTGTTATGCTTATTCATATCATGATCTGATCACCATGCTCATTATATCCCACATTATTGGGGTTATTGGGATAACAATACAAAAGGTTTGCTAGGGTAAACCCTCTTCCACCCAGTCTCAGCCCCCCCACCTCCCCGAAACAAAATCCTGGCTACGGCCCTGACTCAACTCAAAGAAAATGGGAGAATTGCTGTCTTATACACAATCTTTGGGAGTATCATCATTATTGCACAATGATTGACAACTGACGACACTTGAAAATTTCATCAAATGCAACATCTCTGCATGTAATTACTTTTCCATATAATTTTGGGATCTAAGATAGATTGATAGATTTTAAATAAAAAAAAACCTTGTGTTTGTCTAATGTTTAGAACAGGGCTGTCAACTGGCGGCCCAGTATCTGCCCCCAGCCCCCCTTCCCTACCCCCTAAGCTTTTTAATAAAAATAAAAAAAAAAAAATAAATTAAATTAAAATATATTTTTAAAATTACCCACTTCCGAGGTTTCGGAGCAAGTATCGCGAGACTACTGAAGCCACACGGATTTTGCTCTCAACGCGAATCTCGCCTGCGTGAGAGCAAAATCCCATGTGGCTTCCGTAGTCTCGCGATATTCCTGCTGCCCGAAATCTCGGCTGCATAATCCCTGCGGGCCACGACGTGATTTGTACCTTCCCGGCTGCTGCCTCGGTCGGTCGTCGCCCCCTGCTCGTGGTCCGGCTGCTCCTGGATCCCGCGCGTTTGGGAAGGTAGGCTAACCTTTATGTTTATATTATTTATATTTATATTATAATATGTTTATATTATGTAACCTTTATGGGGCCAGCGTACTTGAGGGACCGACTCACCCCGCACTGTCCCCCGAGATCACTACGCTCCGAGGATGCTAATTTGTTAGAGATACCCTCGGCGAAATCGGCTAAACTGACATCTACTCGCCAGGAGGCGTTCCTCCGTTATAGCTCCTACGCTGTGGAACGCCCTCCCGGCTGGAACGCGGGCTATAAAGGACCTGCTCCCCGTTTAGACGCGCCTGCAAAACTTATTTGTTTAAGCAGGCCTTCGGTGAGTAGGTCCTGCCCATGTTCCGCTTTAGCAGCTGTCCCTGGGGTGTCACGCTATCTAATTTCTGAACTGTACCTGGGGTTTTGTATTTTGCTGTTTTCACTGTTTTTAATTGTCTTAGATGTTTTATCGCATTGCTTGTGTAGTTGTACCTTCGGTTCCTGTGAGCGCGAGCCTCAGGGAGTCGCGGCATAGAAACCCGAATAATAAATAAATAAATAAATAAATAAATGTTATTATTATGTAATTGTGTATTTGAATGCCCACCCTGCATTTAATGTTAGTAAAATATTATATTTGACTGTATGGATGGCCCTTTTGAATTCCCACCCTGCATTTTATCTCAGTAAAGATTATATTTGACTGTATGCATGCCTCTTATGAGTAGTAAGCCGGGGGTGGAGCCGGGGGGGGGCAGACCACGGCCCCCAGGTCATCAGTGACCGGAATTCAGGCCCCTGGGCCAGTAGAAGTTGGACAGCCCTGGTTTAGAACATAAAGTTCACCGAAGGATCTCTTTTTTTCTGGCAGTGCTCTTGACTTTTAAAAAGCTCCATGACAAGTAGAAATTTAGCAGGCAAACCTCCCTCATTATTGTGATTTCATTCCAAAAAAGTCTGAGTGGAATCAGAGCGAGAGCAAGAGAGCGAGTGAGCGAGCGAGAGAGAGAGAGAGAGAGAGAGAGAGCTGGCAACCCTAATCCAAACAACAAGAAGTTGTGGCGTGTTTTGTAGATTTATCCAAGGAAACTTAATTGAACCTATCTGTTTGCTTCATTAAAGGATTTATGACATTCTAGCTTGCATGCAAGGTAGAAATTTAACAGATATAGCCTGTTCAATATGAAGAAGGTATCAGACACTTCTAAGTGGAGGACATTGTTTTGAACTGGGATGTTTAGCTGCGTATATGCCTGCTCCTATGTACAGGTCAAGGGGCATAAGATTGGTGTCTCGCTGCATGGAAAGTACCGTGTTTCCCAGAAAGTATGACACCCCGATTGTAAGACGTATCGGGGTGTCAGGGGATCGACTAATGTAAGCCGTACCCGAATGTAAGCCATACCTGGTCGCACCGCGCAGCAGGCCCATCGACCGCGGCACCTCCAGCGCACCTTTCTGCTAAGCCTCCAAGGAAGGGAAGGGAAGGAGTCCCAGAGGCGTGGCAGCGCGCGCTGCGTCAGAGTGACGCGTCGCCGCTTAGCCACGCCTCTGGGACTCTTCCCCTCCCCCGTTGGACAAGGGAGGGAAGAGTCCCAGGCGTGGCTAAGTGGCGCGCGTCACTCTGGCAGCGCTCACGCCACGCCTCTGGGACTCTTCCCTCCCTTCCTTGGAAGGCCTAGCAGAAAGGTGCGTCGGCGTGCGCGGCGATGGAAACATGCCGTTGCAGGCGGCGTGGCGGCGTGGGCATGGCGACGGGGTACATCTTAGTTTATATAAGGCGTACCCAGTAAACATTAAGGGGACTTTTGGGAAAGAAAGTAAGACGCTGTCTTACTTTCGGGGAAACACGGTATGTGGTGGTTAAAGAACATGATCCCATATTGCAAAACAAAATGTGTTGATCATGAACCAGATATTTGAAGACTAGACAGGCAGGATGATGATGATGAATCAGTCAGGGAGGACCAGTCGTTTTTTCTAATTTGATTGCCACTTGTTCTTCCAATGGGGTATAGCTCAATTCCTCCCCTCTGGCACCCAGCCAATCACAGGGAAGAAACTGTATCTGTGCAGAGTGACTCTAAGGCCACACCCCCTTTCTCTGGCTCTGACCTTCTCCTGATGGCTGCTAGCTGAAACTCCCTTACTAAAATGGAGGCCAGCAATTTCAAACAGGGATCCAGACTTCCAAGCAGGATTCGGGCTGCTTAGAACGGGTGAGTCCTTACAATTGGTAATAGGAAAAGCCACAAGATTGGCTGTGCCTACATAACTATTATATTTAGATACTCTAGCAGAGGTGGATTAACGCACTCGGTGGAGTAGGCGCCCACCGAGAGCGCCAGATCCTCAGGGGCGCACCACCGCCGGCTGGAAAATCTACCTCTGTGCTAGCTGGAAACTCCGCCTCCATGTCTGCTGTGTTTCCAGCAGGCGCAGGTGGAGGTGGGGTGTGTGTGTGTGTGTGTGTGCGGTAGAGGTTGGTTTGGGGGTGTGATTCCAAAGTGTCACCGCAAAAGCTCCAGAGTCCAAGAGGCAGAATGGGCCCCCTCTTTTGGATTCCTCCTCCTCCCTCCGTCCTTCTCCAGCCACTCAGAGTCGTAGGAGACCAAAGGGGGCGGGCCTGGATGATGCAATGCATGGCTGGCCCCGCATGCATGAGAAGCACCCATTCTGCCCTCGGACTTCTCGTGAGCTCTTGGAGCGACACGATGCTGGCGGCGTGGAAATAGACAACGACAGAGGAGAAGAAGAAGGACGCTTTGGGGTCATTTCCTTACCGCATCTCAAAGGTCGGTCTTTTTTTGGGGTGGGTGCTGATTGTTCTGTGGCATGTCTCTTTGTTTATTTTAATGTTTAAAAATGGCCTTTTAGCTCCAAAGCCTCTCTGCTTGCTTTGTTCCTTGAGAAATATATGTTGGGGAATATGGAAATGTGGGAGAAATGGGGTGGTTGGATGTATTTTTGCATGCCCCTTGGTTTACCTTGCTGAGTATTAAATGGCCTTGCAGTTCAACAGCCTCTCTTCTTACTTTATGGCTGATAATATGTGTGGTAATATGGCAGTGTGGGAGAAATGGGGTGGTTGGATGTATTTTTGCATGTCCCTTTGTTTACTTGCTGAGTATTAAATGGCCTTGCAGTTCAAAAAGCCTCTCTTCTTACTTTATGGCTGATAATATGTGTGGTAATATGGCAGTGTGGGAGAAATGGGGTGGTTGGATGTATTTATGCATGCCCCTTTGTTTACCTTGCTGTATTAAATGGCCTTGCAGTTCAACAGCCTCTCTTCTTACTTTCTGGCTGATAATATGTGTGGTAATATGGCAGTGTGGGAGAAATGGGGTGGTTGGATGTATTTATGCATGCCCCTTTGTTTACCTTGCTGAGTATTAAATGGCCTTGCAGTTCAAAAGCCTCTTCTTACTTTCTGGCTGATAATATGTGTGGTAATATGGCAGCGTGGGAAATGGGGTGGTTGGATGTATTTTTGCTCTGTTTTATATTGTTGTTATTAAATTGAAATGTTGATGTTTTATAACTTCATTTTATGTAAACTGCCCCGAGCCTGCTGGAAGGAGCGGTACATAAAAATGAATAATAAATATAAATAAATAAATAGGAAAATAGTTATAGGTTTTACATTTCTGGGCAGGTGATCTTTGGGACTTGGTTTTTTAATCAGTAGCTCCCATGCTGAAAAAGTGTGAGCACCCCTGGTCTAAAGGCACCAGATCCTGTCTGATTTTAAGCAGCAAAGTAGGTCAGCCCTGGTTAGTACTTAGATGATAGTCCTTCAACAAGTACCAGGTGCTGTAGACCCCATTTCAGAAGAAGGAACTGGCAAAACCGTTTCTGAATATTATTTGTTATGTCAACAGGTGAAAGAAGCTCAGGATGAAGGATATGGGTTCACTGTAAGATGTTTTCTAAAGGCAGGGAGAACGAAATACAAGAGCATTGAAAAAAAAACCATGGTTGGATATCATTAAGAGCCCTTCCATCACAGCAATATAACCTAGAATATCAGGGCTGAATAACTACAATATCTGTTTTGAACTGGATTATCTGAGGGCCCTTCCACACAGCCCTATAACCCAGAACATCAAGGCAAAAATCCACATTATCTGAGTGTGGACTCAGATAACCCAGTTCATAGCAGATATCATCAGTGGATTTTCCTCTTGATATTCTAGAGGCTGGGGCTGTCCAACTTCTACGGACTGTGGCTGAATTCAGTCACTGATCACCTGGGGGCCAGGTCTGCCTCCACCTCAGCTCTGCCCCCCAGGGCTCCACCCCTCCCGGCTCCGCCCCTCCCCTCGGCTCCAGGAGGGAATATAAAATACATTAATAAATATAATAACATCAGAAAGGGATATGGATGGAGATGAGGGAATATAAATACATTAATAAATATAACAATGTCAGAAAGGGACATGGATGGAGGGAGGATATACATACATTAATAAATATAATTAATGCTTCCTGCCTGGGGAACCCTCCAGAACCCCTGAGGCTGTGGGTTCATTACCTGGGGGCGCGAGCGGAGGCAGCGGCGGGCGTCGCAGGCCTGCCTCTGTGGGGGAGGAAGGGGTCCCGGAGGCTGGCGCGGAGCGGTGGAGGCCTCGGGCAGGAAGGAACCAGGGCCGGGCCCTCGCTGAGCGCTGAACAGGGCGGCCAGGAGCTGGAGCAGGCCCAGGTGAGCCCTCGCAGGCCCAGGCGGAGCTCCTCGCCTTGGCCTTGTACGGCCTTTGCTGCCCTGGCATAGCCGCTGAATCTGAGATTTCGGCAGCTGAGGTTAACTATCGCAAGACTCACGCCAGGTACACGAGATTTTCGCTCTCACCGCGAGATCCCCGTGGATGCGTAGTCTCGCGAGACTTCTCCGGAACCCGGAAGTGAGTTATTTTTATTTTTTTATTTAATGTATTTTTCCTTTTTTATTTTTATTAAAAAGATGAGGGGGCCATAGGAAGGGGCTGGGGGCGTGTACGGCCCTGTGGCCAATTAGAGTTGGACAGCCCTGTTCTAGAGAGCAGTTTCCCAAACAGTGTGCCGTGAGCGATCCTCAGGTGTGCCGTGGGAAATTGGAACCTCAATACCCTTTCTTTCCCCCTCCTGCCGAACACTTTTTCTTCTCCACCGGGCTCCTTCTTCACAGCCTCGCTCTGCTCGCTTTGCCCTTTGCTCACGCTGCAGCTTCCTCGGGAGGGAAGGCGTGACCGGTGCGAGGCGCTACTGTAGACTCACCCCGTCTTCCTCCCTCCTCCACAGTGCTCTCTGGATATAGGTGAACTACGACTCCAAAACTCAAGGTCAATGCCCCAAACTCTTATAGTATTTTCTCTTGGTTGTGGGGAGTTCTGTGTAAGTTTGATTCCCATTCCATTATTGGTGGAGTTCAGAGTGCTCTTTGACGCGGGTGAACTACTGCTCAGCTGTTGAGCAAGACCTTCGTGGTGTGTCTTTCTGCCATTCCTGCCAGGATATCTATGTTGTGTTCGATCGAAACAGGCCCAGGTTTCACACTGAGTGTATAAATACATTTTAAAAACATATTAACTATATGTATTGCTGTGTTAGAGTGTCATTTTGTGTCATTTTTTGTTAATTTGTGCCCAGGATTTTGCAAATGTAAAAAATGTGCTTGGCTCAAAAAAGGTTGAAAAACACTGTTCTAGAATATAGGCTGTGGAAGGGCCCTAAGTCCAGACTGCCATATATCCCAGTTCAAAGCAGATATTGTGGATTTTATTCAGCTGTGTGGCAGGGGCCTAAGATCAATTCATTAAGATAGTCTAGTTCAGGTGTCCCAAAGTAAACTGTGTGGTGATGCAGTCCTCCAAGCTCATTGTCCTGGCCCTGCCACAACTGGATTTAGGGTTGCCCTGACTCTAAAATGACTTGAAAGGCACAACAACAATCCTAATTAACTGGACTATCACATCAGCCAAAAGCAAGCCCACTTCCCATTGAAATGCTGGTAAGTTTATGTTAGTATGTGTATTTCATTTTAAATATGATATTGTTCTTTCATATTTTTTTGCACTACAAACAGATATGTGCAGTGTGCATAGGGAATTACGTATTTTTTTACGCACCATAAGGCGCACCTGTAATAAGGTACCCCTAGATTTTCGAGGAGGAAAGTGGGGGGAAAAAAAATGGGGCTGGCTACACTAATATGAGAGGGAGACATAGCATGGAGGGGGGGCGCTGGAGCAGAGGGGCGGTGATGTACTCCGCTGAGCTATGTCGCGCCCCCTGAGTGCGCCGGCGGCTCCCAAGATGCCCAGACTCTCGCCGCCGGTCGCGCAGCCAGCCTCGGCAGAGGTGTGACGAGTGATCGTCCTGAAGATGCGCCTCTGCCGAGGAGA
Organism: Anolis apletophallus; assembly: GCA_030556195.1. Lineage (NCBI taxonomy): Eukaryota > Metazoa > Chordata > Lepidosauria > Squamata > Anolidae > Anolis > Anolis apletophallus. The sequence goes on from JARBWK010002314.1 coordinate 9,898, forward strand.
AGCCTGCTTGACGGGCGCTGTAAAACGCCCGGAAGAGAGAGGAGGGAGGAGGGAACACTTCCTCCTTCCCTCCCTCCCCTCTCTTTTGGGCCTCCTTACAGCGGCGGCGAGTTTTCGGCTTCGTAGCGCATCTTGATTGCCAAGATGCGCCTCTGGCTTCGGGCCCTTCCGCTGCGGCGGCTGCTGCTGCAGCTGCCTCCGCGATGGGGGCCGCCCGTGGCCTCCCCTCACTCCTGCTCCTCCTCGGGTCCGTGGCGGCGTGAGTCCCCTCTTCCACCCCCGTTCCTCCACGCCGGCGGCTGGCTGCGGTGACACGGCGGCGAGAGTCTGGGCATGCGCGGGTGCCGCCAGGAGCAGCCGGGGGGGGCGCGAATAGCGTGAGTACACGCCGCCCCCCTCTGCTCCAGCGCCCCCCTTCCTCAGCCAGATCTTCGCCTCCATAAGACGCAGCTGATTTTTCTTCCTACTTTGGGAGGAAAAAAACTGCGTCTTATGGTGCGAAAAATACGGTAGTTTATCAAACTATAGTCCAGCCCCCCAATACTTGGGAGAACCATGAACTGGTGGTCAGTTTAAAAAGTTTGAGACCCTTGCTCTAGTTCAATCAACACAGCAACAGATCCAAATAGAGAAAGTCACTTGATTATTCAATTCAGGAATGAATTAAATGGGGAGCAAGAGCAGAGTGGGTGATTCAAGGGTTGGAACTGTAGGGCCAGAAAGGGGATCTGCCACAGTACTATATCCCCTAAAGCAGTGTTTTTCAACCTTTTTTGAGCCGCGGCACATTTTTTACATTTGCAAAATCCTGGGGCACACCACCAACCAAAATGACACAAAATGACACTCTAACACAGTAATACATATAGTTAATATGTTTTTAAATGTATTTATACACTCACTTAGTGTGAAACCTGGGCTTGTTTCGATGAACATAACATAGATATCCTGGCAGGAGTGGCAGAAAAACACAAACTTCGCACACAGAACTCCCATAACCAAGAGAAAATGCTATAAGAATTGGGTGCGCATTGACTTTGGGTTTTGGAGTTGTAGTTCATCTATATCCAGAGAGCACTGTGGACTGAAACAATGTTGGATCAGGACCAAACTTGGCATGAATACTCAATATGCCCAAATGTGAACACAGATGGAGTTTGGGGAAAATAGACCTTGACATTTGGAAGTTACAGTTTCTGGGATTTATAGTTAACACACAATCAAAGAGCATTCTGAACTTTTGCAACAATGGAATTGAACCCAAACTTGCCATATTGAACTCTCATTACCAACAGAAAGTACTGAAAGGGGTTGCTTGGGAATTGACCTTGAGTTTGGAAGTTGTAGTTCACCTACACCCAGAGAGCACTGAGGACTCAAACAATGTTATGTTATGTTGTTGTTTGTTTTCTATCCAGAATCGCAATGTTGGAAGGAGGCTCCCCACTTTAAGGTCCCTCAAACAGGCATGGGAAAACTTGGCCCTCTGGGCCTTTTGGACTTCCTCCACCATTCCTAACAGCCTGAGGCCCTTTTTTCCTGCTTAAGTGGCTGAGGGGAAGGAAAAGGGCCTGAGGCTGCTAGGAATGGTGGGAGTCCAAAACACCTTGAAGGTCCAAGTTTGCCCAAGTTTGGGGAAGAAAGGGTATTGAGGTTCCAATTTCCCACGGCACACCTGATGATCGCTCACGGCACACTAGTGTGCCACGGCACACTGGTTGGGAAACACTGGCCTAAAGCAGCAATGGGCAAACTCTTTGAGGTGGGGCCCACATTGAAAGCCAAGCCAGGAGGGGGCGGGGAGACTGAGGGTGGCGCAGACACCACCAATGCTTGCTCTTCCTGCAAATAAATAACAACAGAATGTATGTGCATTTCCTAATATTTTGGGGTTCACAGCAATGGGAAAGGCTGTTTGTTTGCTGGAAACAGCAATGGTAGTATTTTTAGGATGCAGAAATTTTGATTACAATTTTATTTCTATTTTGTGCAGAAAAGAAACTCTATCAGACACTTGTAAAAATATTCAATCTCACGTGAAGATATGTGGGTATGGGGCATTTTTATCCTCTGAAGTCCATGGCAATTTGATTGATTGATTTGATTGATTGATTTTATTATTTATGAGTCGCCCTCCACGTCAGTGCTCCGGGCGACTTACACATAAAACACATAAAAGTGTTCAATAGTTAAAAGCTAAAAGAATAGGAAAATTAATTAAAATAGTTCCAGTAACTCAGACTAAGTCTGGAAGGTGTCCTTAGCCATAAGCCTTTCGGAAGAGCCAGGTCTTCAGTGCGGTCAGGAACTGGGGCATGTCCCGGATAGCTCTCTGATCTGCCGGCATCAAGTTCCAAAGAACAGGGGCCGCGATGGAAAAGGATCTCCGTCTCGTGGTGTCGAGGCGCCTCACTCACACCTGGGATGCGGAGAAGGTCCCTGTTTCCTGAGCGCGACCTTAAATAAGCTGGTTCGGACAAGCGGTCTTTTAAATAAGCTGGGCCGGCGCCATGGAGGGCCTTAAAGGTGCGACAAGATCTTGTGGATGGCTCTGAGCTCGACTGGCAGCCAGTGCAGGCGCTGTAGAGATGGCGCGATATGGCATCTCAGTGGTGTCCCGGTGAGGAGTCTGGCGGCTGCATTCTGCACTAGCTGGATTTTACAGTGGTTGACTGCGTGCAACCCCCATTACAAGGCATTACAGTAGTCCAGCCGTGATGTCACTGTGGCATGGACCACCGTAGCCAGCGCATCTGATGGAAGGTAAGGTGCCAGTTGACGTGCCTGGCGTAGGTGGAAGAAAGCTCCTTACTTGTCGCCTTGCGACCTGGGCCTCCAGTGAGAGTCTCGAGTCTAGTATCACACCGAGACTCTTCACCGACGGGCCGGGATCAGGGCTCTCCCTCAAAGAGAGGCAGCGGAATGGGTGGCTCTGGGCGTCCTGGCCATAGAATCTCTGTCTTTGATGGATTGATCTTGAGTTTGTATGGCGAGCCATCTGGTCACTGCCTCTAGACCTTGTCTGAAATTCTCAGGCACCGATGTTACGCCTGGCTCAAGCTTCAGCAGAAGCTGGGTGTCATCTGCATATTGGTAGCACCCAAATCCAAAACTTCTGGCTATGCTTGCCAAGGGTTGGACGTAGATGTTAAAAAGCGTGGGTGACAAAATGGCGCCTTGGGGGACTCCACAGTCCAGGGTGGATTTCTTGGACACTTGGCCTTGCCACTCAACACGCTGCGAACGGCCCCAAGAAGGAAGGAATCGAACCAGGACAAAGCTGTGCCTTGAATCCCAATGGCTGATAGTCGCCGCAACAGCAAGTCATGGTCCACCGTGTCGAACGTGAGGTCAAGCAGCACCAGGATAGCCGAACCTCCCTTCTCCAATTTCTATGGGGTCAGTAAATATCTCAGAAGTCACTCAATGCAAGCTTTTAAAAAATCCATCTGAATGAAGGAAAATTTAATTTAAGTATTGTTGAGAAAGAGGTGTTTTTAGTACAGTGTTGTCATGACTATCATAGAGGTGAAATGTATTTTTACTTTTACGACAAAGGTTGTTTCTGAGGAAATTGGCAGGCTATCGCTAAAGCATCCCTCTTTGACAAGAGGAAAGGAACCTACTTTGCATTCTTCTGAGTCACTGCCTTTAAATGAGGTGACTATGAAAAAAGACTCAACGCAAATATAAACAAACACTTAAAATATTAAAAATAGAAAGATCAAAAGCACGTGTAAAGCTTGCTGGAAATAATGTGTGCCCAGGGAATAGGATTTTCCATAAATGATTAACACCGTAGAAACGTATTGCCGTGATTCAGACCACCTTGAAGGAGCCAAGCCCGGTAAAGTAAACAGTAAAAGTTTATTACCAAGTCACAAGCTTCCAAAAGCTGTTCAAAACTGCCTAAAGGCACCGAAAAGCTGTGCAAATTAACCCAGGCAAACAAAAACACAATCAGCCAGGTCAAAGAGTCACACAAAGAAAAACGGATTAAACCCAGAAAACCCACCAGAAAACCCGGCAGGGGCGGTCCTACTGGTAGGCAAAGGCGTAAGCGCTGCGTGGGGCTCCATCTGGGTAAAGGGCGCATTCCCCAGCCCGCCAGGCAGCGTCCGGCTGATGTTCCGCATTTGGGCCTTGTGTGCTCCGACACCGTGCCCCGCTCCCTGCTGTGTCTGCTGGTGCTGCTGGCCTGGGGGAGGTGGGCACTGGCGAAGGCAAAAGGCCTCTCCTCCGCCGGTCCCCGGCGACCGCGGGCGCCGAGGGGAGTCTGGCTTGACTGCCCGGTGTGCCTGTGGCGGCAGCACAGCAAGCTGATCCTGAGCAAGCTGCGGCTGAAGGAGGCGCCCAACATCACACGTGAGGTGGTCAACCAGCTGCTGCCCAAGGCGTCGCACAGGAGCTTCTGGACATGCGTGGGGGCGCCAAAGTAATGTTTTTCCCGGGGCGCCAAAAATAATGTTAAACACCATTTTAAATTACCTTAGACCACCCCTGAAACCCGCTGCTCAAAAACTCAGCAAGCGGGGAAGCAGCACGACGTCAGCCAATTGGAAGCAACACGACCTCAGCCAATCTGTCGTCATCAAACTGGGGGAAGAGGCAAGAAGATACGGAGTCTTCAAAGCAGTCCTGGGTCAAGCCGAAAGAGAAGCCAGTGATAGCGGTGTGAACCACTCCAGAGTCGAAACAGAAAGACAGCAAAATCTAGCACACAGGGATTTAGGTGGTGCAGTCGGCGAGCGAGTATACAAGATGCAGAACCCAACAAATACGATAGTAACATCAGAGAGAGAGACTCAGGTCAGAAATCCCGTCAACGATCAATCCAGCAACAAAGGACAAAGTATGGAGGGCAAGTACAGCTCCTTGCTAGCTGCAAAGAATGGTATTTTGCAAACCCCCTTTATTCAGCTCTTCCTCAGAATTTAATTGAGCCAACTCCCTTTATCATTCCTCTCATCTGCCAGCACTTCCGCACGTGCTGCTCTTTTTCTCATGCCAAGCCATACACCTTCTCTGCGGCGACTTAGTTCACCCCAGCAAGAACCTGATTCCCATCACTCAGTTCCCATCTCCTGTGAATCCCACAAATGAATCACTATTCGTGGGTTCTTCACAAACGTCCGTATCTGTTGCACCTTAGTCCAATCCATGTCGCTCGACACACCTCTTCAGAAACTCTGTGAGTCCCCAACCCCATCTTCCATAGACTGCTCCTCATCACCACCCATCATCCCTCTGAAAACCCTAAGCGTTTCATCTTCTAGGTCATCACGTAACACCCCTCTTGCGGCGAGCTGCACTGGTTGTCAGTTGAATTCGGGTCTCCTTCAAGGTGTTAGTCTTGACTTTCAAGGCCTTACATGGGAGACCCAGTGTACTGGGGAGCGTCTTACCCACTCACGTACCCAAAAGATCACTGCGTTCAGAGGGGCCTCAATATGCTCGAAGTCCTGGGACTGAAAACCTGCAGGCTGTCTGGCACACGGCAAGGCATTCTCGGTGGCTGCCCCAGTGTTATGGAACTCGCTGCCGGCCGGCGCAACC
>JARBWK010002315.1:0-15452 GCA_030556195.1 Anolis apletophallus
AAAACCCTCAAAAATCCCAGGAAAAAATCCCACAAAATAAAGCAGCAAACAGCCAAAGGCAAACACCACGTCCGTCTGCGAAGTCCAAGAGAATCCAGAAGAGTGGTTGTAAATCCAGTCCAGACGTCCAGGGCAGGGAGAAAGACAGATGAAAAGAGGAGACCATCCAAGGCAATCAGGAGCTGAGTATACAGTGTACATGAGTGTACATGAATAGCACAAATCATAGTCCCCATAAAACACAATGTCAGCCTCCCTCCATTTCATACAATACCAAACTCTGTAGCAGGCACTCACGTAGACTCAGTGGAGACCAAGCCCCGCCTCAGGAATACACGGCAGGTAACTAAACAGAAAAGCAGACATGAATTCCAAACCCCCCACCTTTTCCCAAACATCAGCTAGAGCTGCCACAGCAGCTCACCCCAAGAACAAAGTGGAGAAATAGCCCATAACTCACGGGTATCAGGAAATAGGAACAAGGCACTCGATATCAGGAACACAAGAATGCCAGAGACAAGAACCAGACATCAACTCTTTGACCGCCGCAAATGCAGCCCCAAAAACCCATTTTTTATATAGCACTTAAACATCACTGTCTTCTGAAGACCCTCCTTGATCATGAGCACCAGTTGCTGCATCTCCTACAGCTGTTGTGCTCTGTGCAGACCTCCAATCTTGCCAACGCTGTTCAAAGCTTAAAGTGTCCCAATCTGTTTCTGGACCCTCAGAAGGCCAGTCTAAGTCACTGTCGAAGCCAAAGAAGGTATCAGAATTAGACTCTTCATTACACACATCCCTTACTTCCTGAACCAATGTTGAGTCTAAACCCGTATCACTTTCCTCTGACCCCATTTCTTCTTCCCCAGAAAACCCTTGGAAAGTGTCTGAATCAGAAGGGGCTCTAAGTATCTGCCGGATCCTTTTTCTCTGTTCCAACTCTTCCAAACTAGAATCACTAGCAGCCCTTTTCCTCCCAGCTGCAGACCCTTGATCACCCAGAGCCTCACCCCATTCCATACTATTGCTTGATGCTATTGACCCAGCATCTTCCCCAATACTACTACTAGTAGTAGCTGAAGGCTCAATTACAACAGTTTGATTGTATGGCTTTAAACACTAAATCAATAGTACTATAGATATTTTGCCTCAATAGGCTTCCTATCTATATATTAGGTTAGCTTCCCAGCCTAACTTATAAACAGTGGTTCCTATAGGCAGGGGCGGTCTAAGGTAATTTTAAATGGTAGGCCAACATTATTTTGGTGCCCCCCCCCCCAAAACATTATTTTGCCGCCCCCATGTAAAACAAATATACAATTATAATATCACAATACCATTAGTAGTATTATATTGTATCAATGTATATACAATATATTATACCATACTCATACTATATTATATCATAATTATATTATACTACATTGCAATATAATTATATTATAATATATTGACGTGATAATATAATGTAACATTCTATTATATTATTATTATAAAATAATAAAATTATTTATTTAAATAAAATTACCCTCTACTCAATATTTTCATTACTCCTATAAAACTCAAATAACCCAAAATAAAGTAAAATAAAATATTATATATTACTATTTTGTACAATACCACTATACTGCAATATTGTTTGTAATATTACATGTAATATAAAATATATCACTATTCTATTGTTATATTGTATTTTTATTATATTGTATGACAATATTAAGCAGAACTGTATAATAATTAACAAGAAATGCAACGTAAATGCATCAAAATCAGAATATATTACCTATCACCCGGCTCATAATTCATAGGAGTCTCCCATAAGTCCAAAATTAGGATCCCAAGGTAAATGTAAATAGAAAAACAGCCTAAATGTTCAAATGAGGTCGAATACAGGCAGCGCGGCCTGGGCAAACTTGGACCCTCCCTCTAGGTATTTTGGACTCCAACTCCCACAACTCCTCATACCTCAGGCTCCTCAGGTCTAGACAGAAATAGAGCCGAAGAAAGGAAGGAGGGAGAGAAGAGGTCACAGAGGAGGAGGAGGAAAGCCCTTCATTCGTTCCTTCTCTTACACTTCCTTCGCTGATTCTTTTCTCCTTCCCAAAATAAGCGGAGACAAAGGGAGAGGGGAAGCACTCCCTGCCTGCCCGATAGGGAGTGCTTTGCTTACAGGCTTCTGCGCAGGGAGCTACTGGGCATGCGCGGAGGTTTTCGCGCATGTGCAGTTGCTCCCTGCGCTCAATTTCAGCTCCAGAGCAACTGCGCCTTCGTGAAAACCTCCGCGCGTGCCCAGAAGCGGCGTCGGAGCGCACAAGGCCGGGGTCAAAAAGCAGGCAGCTGCAGCACTGCCTGAGGAACATCGGCAGGGCCAGGATGGCGCCCCCTTCCCAGATGGCGCCCTAGGCGGCCGCCTACTTGGCCTATCTTGTAGGACCGCCCCTGCCTATAGGCTTTCTAAGCCTAACTGCCTTTCTGCAGTATCTAAAACCAGCCTTTTCTATTTCCCTCAGAAAAGACAACAGCAACTCTTCAAATTGCTACCAGCTAGTCTAACCGCTCCTGACTAACTGACTCAAGAAATTCAAACTAAAGCCAGTTTTAGGCTCCGCCTCTTGTTATAGCAACCGAACATCTCAGAGGCTGTGCACTTTAATATTCCCCGTTAATCCTTTGTATATTATCTATTATATAAATGGGTTCACATCATGTGATGTATACCTCAAACAAAGAAACCATACAACGCAGAAACACAATACTTGCCAACAGAAATAGGCCTCAAGCAAGGTACATTTGTAGGAAAGAAACTTTCCCCCCAAAACCTAAAAGGCCCCCAAAACAATGAGTAAAAAATAAAACTACATTTACCAGCATCCTCCGGGCAGCCAAAGACTCACCCAGCCTCTACATTCTGAACAACATGATTGGCTGCCAATAAGGGCAGATTTGCATAACTGCTGCACTGGCCAGCCAACATGAAAATTTCGAACCATAAAAACTGCCAAAACAGAATAAGGAAAAGGCCTGAGCCAATCCCCCACCACAAACACCCAAATCACTTGCAACCGAAAATGTACACCCAAAAAAATCACAGACCACGCCCAAAATTGACAGTAAGGCTTCATTAACTTGATTTCCCCTAACTAGCCCCACTTACTGGGAAGCTGTTTACGCTCTGAATTGACAGTAAGACTTCATTAACTTGATTCTCCCGACTAGGCCTCAGCTCATTGGACATTGTGTATGGCCTGAATTGACAGTAAGGCTTCATTAACTTGCTGTTCCTGACTAGGCCTCAGCTCATGGGACATTGTGTATGGCATGAATTTACAGTAACCTACCTTGGAACACAGAGCCCCGACCATGCATGATGGGACTTGAAGTACCACCATGGAAAACGGGATTTGTAGTACTTCAAAACCCATCATTCCCCACAGACCACTGTGGCCCAGAACCAAGACCAATAAAGACCCAACTTGACCCACACTCCATCCAACTGCAGTTTAGAGGAGGGCACACCGTGGATGATTGGACTTTCTCCCATCTCCTAAAAAGGGCACAGCAACGCGTGCCGGGTACAGCTTGTAACAATATAATACAATACAAATGTAATAATACAAACCACACATTTAACCATAAAATAAATACAAAACCCTGAATACATATAGTGACCTCACTACAACGAGAGACAGGGCCTTCTCGGCGGTGGCCCCCCGCCTATGGAACGCACTACCAAACAAAATAAGATTGACTCCATCCCTCTTGGCTTTCAGAAAAAAAAATTTAAAACATGGTTCTGGGACCAGGCTTTCAGGCAGCAGGCGTAATTTGCACCTTAGTGGACATTGACTGGAATGGCGTTGTGGCAGATGACATTGTGCTTTGTTTTAGGGGTTTAACTAATGCTATATTTATTGGATTTTAATAATTATGTAATTGTTTTAATTCTTATTGATGTGCCTGTGATTATATTGTTAAATTTGTAGTGTAGCGGCCTCGTACCGTTGCGAATGTAAGCCGTTCTGAGTCCCCCTTCGGGGGGGGGGGGGAGTGACGGGGTACAAATTCCAGAAATAAACACCTGAAAGGCAAGGCTGCTGCTGCTTAGCAGTATTATCTGTTTGTGGAAGGGATTCCATAAACAGGGTTGCTGCTCCTGAATAGATACCATCATTCACCTTCCCAGAAGGTCAAGGCATGCAGACAAGGGGCACTCAACCTCGCCTTAAAGACAGGCCCGGATTACCCATAAGGCCACCCTAGGCCATGGCCTAGGGCGGCAGCCATGGGGGGGGGCAGCAGGTCCGCCCCCCCCCCCAAGTTTTTTTAAATTCCAAAAAATCCCAAAAGTGTGCATGCGCGTGGTCGCGGGAGCGCCATCCACGGCTGCCCCCCCCCCCTTGCTCTGCTCCCCTCGGCTCCAAAGGCGCTGCCCCCACCAGCGTGAGGAGGAGGAAGGAAAGCCCCACCCCTGGAGCCAATGCCGCGCATGCGTGGCAATGGCCCCAAGGGTGGGGCCTCCCCATGGCTCCTCCCTCCCTTCTAAAGCCGTCATGCCGGCCTCAGAAGCGGCCCTGAATCGCCCTTTCAGGCCGGCATGGTGGCTTTAGGAGGGGGGGAGCCGCGGGGAGGCTCCCCACGGCTCCTCCCTCCCTCCCTCCTAAAGCCGTCATGCCGGCCTGAAAAGGGCGATTTCGGCCACGCCGGCGAGGAGGCGGGGGCAGGGCCGGGAGCGGGGCCAGGGTCGGTGCAAACGGGCTCTTCTCTTATTAGCCCAGGAAATTAGCCGGGAAAGCCAGCGTTTGCTGCTTGGGAGCACACACATACATATTCTTGGGGGGTGCTGCAGAATCCCGGGCTCATAGAGAAGATTCTGCAGCAAATCCCCCAAAGAATATGTATGTGTGTGCACCCAAGCAGAAAAACGCTGGCTTTTCCCGGGCTCATAGTGAAGAGCCCGTTTGCACCGCATGAGGAGGGACCAGTCAGAATACTTCGGTTTGAATTTTACCTCTTCTTATACCCATTGTTATTACTGCTGTATTATTGCATGTGCATGGAATGTAGGTATATGACCAGCCTGCGCAAACTTGGGCCCTCGCTCCCTCGGGATCGGGGTGAGAGGGAGGCAGCGAGGAGCGGGGGGGGGGGCTCCTCCTCCTTTTCTTTGCTGCTTCCAAGAATAGAATACCCGCTCCCTCCCTCCTTCCTTTGCTCCCTCCTTCCTATTTGAGAGTCCCATCTAGAATTCAGTGTGATTTATTCAAGTTTTTGGCCTACAACTCCCAGAAATCCCAGCCAATTTACCAGCTGTTAGATTTCTGGGAGTTATAGGCCAAAACCATCTGAATGCGCATGCGCTGGAGATACGAACTACTAACGAATTTCGTTTGTAATTATGTTAAATTTTTGAAATTTTTGGAAATTTTTTTGTTAGTATTCCTTTTACTTATAAAAAAAATCCCCCCCCCCCCCATTAGATTTTTGATTTCCTATTTTTGGGCTCTAATCCATGCCTAGACAGGATCACTAGAACAGCGTGATGGGTTATGATCGTCATGTTTTGGGAGCGATCATATTTCCAAATATCTCAAATGCCTTTAGCGAAGGAACTGACGCTGACCTTCTTTGAATGTTTTGGTCTCTTTCTTGTTCCAGAAGTTCCTACGGAGAAGCTTCAAGATGGCAAACCTGGGCAATCCAACGAGGCGCAGAAGGAGAAGGTGGAGTATCTATAGTAACTGAATGCAAATCATATGCGAAAGATCATATATGCCTTGTTTCAAGCACAATACTCATATTACTATTATTTATTTATTATTTCCGGTATTTCTACTTGTCACTTCTCTACCCCCGAGGGGGGACTCAGGATGGCTTACAATAGGCACCAATACATGACAATCACAATAATGCAACCACAATTGATCATCTGTATATGTATCTCTATCTCTATATATAATAAAGCAGAATGTTTGTTTGTATGTGGGTGGGTTTGGGGGTAGGTTTGTTTGTATGTATGTGTCATGCGTCTGATTGGCTGCCACTTTCACAGGCCACAGCGACCAGCGCGGGTGATGGACCTGCACCAAACTTGGGACACATAACCCCACTGACCCCCTTTACGTCCTGGTGCGGTTTGAGGGACATGACCCACGGATTATGGGATTTGTAGTACATTCAAACACTTCGGTTCCCACAGACCACTGTGGCCACCTAAAAGGACCAAAACAGACCACACTTGGCACACACAGCCCCCATTACCCACTCTACGTCCTGGGGCACTTTGGAGGAGGTCGGACCATGGATTATGGGACTTGAACTACCTCTACCATTTCCTAAGTCCGCTGCAACCCTCATCCAATTACTGAATGAGACCACACTTGGCACACATAACCCCCATGACTGCCTTCATGTCCTGGTGAGGTTTGTGGGGGGGGGGGGGCTGACAATGGACGATGGGATTTGTAGTACTTTCACACCCTCTACTACCACAGACCACTGCGGCCCCCAACAAACACCTATAAAAACCACACTTGGCACACAGAGCCCCAGTGACCCACTCTACATCCTACTGCAATTTACAGTGGGGCAGACCATGGATGATGGGACTTTGAAGTACCTTCCCTCACTTTCCAAGACTGCTGCAAACCTAATCCAATGACTGATCAAGACCAAACTTGAGACACATAACCCCCTGACCTTTTACGTCCTGGTGCAGTTTTGTGTGAGACGGACCACGGATGATGGGACTTGAAGTACCTTCACTCACTTCCGGAAAACTATGCAACCCTCATCCATTTGCCAATACAGACCACACTTGGGACACACAGCCCCCATGACCCAATCTACATCCTACTGCAATTTGGAGGAGGGTAAAACCATGGATAATGGGACTCGCACTACCTTCACTAACTTCCTGAAACCACACGGAGCCACGTACACTTATGATAAGGACCAACCTTGACACATAATGCCTTTCTCAAAGGACCCGGGCACCGCCGGGTCCCCAAGCTAGTAATAAATTAAATAAAAATAAATAAATAAATATATTAAATTTAATTCTTCCTGAGATTTCATAACATGCTTGCCATTTTCTTTTTTAAAAAAACGTTTTCCTTATACGTTGGCCAATTTCCTCTGCCCCCAATTTCCTCTATTGTGAATTGCCTCCAGTGGGGATGTCCAAAGTGGTGCTTTATGGTAAAAGTGTGGTTTATAATTACAATACACAAACAAAATTGTTCCTCTAGCAAACTGCTAATACACAACGCTATCCCCTATTTTCTTTCAGGGGCAGACCTGTATGCTGCAATAATTACAATACACTCTATTGCAAAACGTATCAAAATGTATTGTCTCATAACAACCAGTTCTATATAGAATCAATATCACAGTGCGTGCAATGTCTATACAGTTGAACACAATCCAGTTATATAGCCCCTACATACAATAATAGGGCATAAAGACGCAAACATACAGTCTATTTTACCCCTATGGGCAATCCGGAGGCGATCTCTCACGGATCGGGACCGAGTCGTCGGGGAGTTTTAGAGTCGGGAGAGCTGGCACTGCTCGGTGAGCAGGCGCCTACGGCAAGAGGTAACGACGCCAGAAGGCCGTTTTCGCAGCATACCACACTCTCAGGCTGGGGTTTTAGCCGCTCCTCCCGGAATGGTTGTCATCAACTTTAGACTCTTGTCAAAACGGAAGGTTGCTGAATGGGGATGGCACAGAGTGAACATAGTGCTACACAGCTAGTACACTAGTATACATATTATCGTTACACAGTTAGCAATCCATGGGACATCAGTACATACCGCATTAGCGCTCTACATGCATATTGTTGCTGCAAAACGCCTCCCGGGCTGGAATCAGCACTAGTGTACTAGCTGTGTAGCACTATGTTCACTCTGTGCCATCCCCATTCAGCAACCTTCCCTTTTGACCAAGAGTCTAAAGTTGATGACAACCATTCCGGGAGGAGCGGCTAAAAGACCCCAGCGCCCTGAGGAAGCGTGGGTATACGCGAAACGGCCTTCTGGCGCTCGTTACTCTGCCGTAGGCGCCTGCTCACCGAGCAGTGCCAGCTCTCCTGACTCCTAAGGCTCCCGACGACCGGTCCCGATCCGTGAGAGAATCGCTCCGGATTGCCCATAGGGGTAAAATAGACTGTATGTTTGGCGCCTTTATGCCCTATTATTGTATGTAAGGGCTATATAACTGGATTGTGTTCAACTGTATAGACATTGCACGCACTGTGATATTGATTCTATATAGAACAGATTGTTATGAGACAATACATTTTGATACGTTTTGCAATAGAGTGTATTGTAATTATTGCAGCATACAGGTCTGCCCCTGAAAGAAAATAGGGATAGCGTTGTGTATTAGTGGTTTATCATTACCCCCAAATCTTATAAAGGGCTGAACGCACAAAGTTGTTCAAAGCAGCCAGTAGTTTGATCCGCTGAGCGACCACGGGCCCACTTGCACTGGCAAGGCCCAAACCCTCTTAAGCCCAGCCTCACGAGGATACCATCATTTTAAACTCTACCAACTTGATCATATGAGGTAAATTGGACTTTCCGCCCATCAGGTGTATAAATGAGTGTAATATATGTGTTTGATTTCAGAGAGATGGGCACAGTCCTGACAGTATGGCACGGCTGGATCCCAACAGTGCGGCAGAAGAATGAGTGTGAAGCAGAAGATGCATTTCACCTCCAGGCCCACCACACGAAGAAGAAGGACCCGTGGGGTCCAATGCCGCAAAACAAAGGGTCAAAGAAAAGGGCAGGAGAACCACCAAGACGGTGACGTCCCTGCATTTCCGGCCACTGCCTTAACTTTGAATCGTGGCAGAAACAAAGCAAGAATGAGGCGCATAATAAGCTCTGGGCATTGACGACTAGGTTCTGGGTTCAGATCTTCCCTTAATCATAGGGAATATTTAAGGGCCCCTTCTTCGAACCTGGCGTCTTCTGTCTTGATGGCTTACCTGGGAACGCTGTCGGAAAAGTTACTCAAATAATGTAAGCGAAGCATTTTGCACGCTCAGAAGAACGACATATACACCTCATCTACATTGACCATTTAATGCAGTTTCAAACCGGTTTTGTGCAGATGATTACACAGGACGCCCTGAAACAGTTTGATTACAGAAACCGCAAAGCACGGGTGTGCGTGAAGGGTTTTCTTTCACCCACTTGAGTGGGAGTTTGTTTTCTGCCTGTCGCAGTTTGAGGCAGGCCCGGATCACCCATAAGGCCACACTAGGCCACGGCCTAGGGGTGTAGCCAAGGGGGGTGCCAGATCCGGACACCCCCCCCATTTTTTTTAAAAAAGTCAATCTTCGGGCGCTTCTGCACCTGCGCGCGGACTCAGAGCCATCCACACTCGCCCATCCCCCCTCCCCTTTGCTGCACTCCTCCTTGGCTCCTCCCTCCCTCCTCAGGAGTCAGGCCACGCTAAGACTCCCAGAGGCCGCAGAGCGACAGCTGCGTGGCCCCCATCCATGCAGCGCTGCACACCTCACGAGACTGGAGAAGTTGTGGGACAGCTGAAGCCGGGAGGAGGGGGCGGGGCATGGCGCAGCCTGGCTCCGCCCCGTCCCCACGCTTCAGCTGTCCCACAGCTTCTGCAGCCTTGAGGGAGCACTGCCGAGCCGGTGGCATAGCAAGCACAATGCTGGCTTGGCAGTGCTTCCTCAAGAGGCCGGAGAAGCTGTGAGACAGCTGAAGCCGGGAGGAGGGGGCGGGGCATGGTGCGGTCTGGCTCCTCCCTGTTCAGCTGTCCCACAGCTTCTGCAGCCTTGAGGGTGCACTGCCGAGCCAGCGGTGGCGGCAAGCACAATGCTGGCTTGGCAGTGCTCCCTCAAGAGGCCAGAGAAGCTGTGGGACAGCTGAAGCTGGGAGGAGGGGCGGGCATGGTGCGGTCTGGCTCCTCCCATCCCAAGGCTGGCTGTCCCACAGCTTCTGCAGCCTTGAGGGAGCACTGCCGAGCCAGCGGTGGCATAGCAAGCACAATGCTGGCTTGGCAGTGCTCCTCAAGAGGCCGGAGAAGCTGTGGACAGCTGAAGCCGGGAGGAGGGGGGGCATGGTGCGGTCTGGCTCTCCCATCCCCAAGGCTTCAGCTGTCCCACAGCTTCTGCAGCCTTGAGGGAGCACTGCCGAGCCAGCGGTGGCATAGCAAGCACAATGCTGGCTTGGCAGTGCTCCCTCAAGAGGCCAGAGAAGCTGTGGGACAGCTGAAGCTGGAGGAGGGGCGGGCATGGTGCGGTCTGGCTCCTCCCCATCCCCAAGGCTTCAGCTGTCCCACAGCTTCTGCAGCCTTGAGGGAGCACTGCCGAGCCAGCGGTGGCATAGCAAGCACAATGCTGGCTTGGCAGTGCTCCCTCAAGAGGCCGGAGAAGCTGTGGGACAGCCAGCCGGGAGGAGGGGCGGGGCATGGTGTCTGGCTCCCTCCCATCCCCAAGGCTTCAGCTGTCCCACAACTTCTGCAGCCTTGAGGAGCACTGCCGAGCCAGCAGTGGCATAGCAAGCACAATGCTGGCTTGGCAGTGCTCCTCAAGGCTGCAGAAGCTGTGAGACAGCTGAAGCCGGGAGGAGGGGCGGGGCATGGTGCGGTCTGGCTCCCTCCCCATCCCAAGGCTTCAGCTGTCCCACAGCTTCTGCAGCCTTGAGGAGCACTGCCGAGCCAGCGGTGGCATAGCAAGCACAATGCTGGCTTGGCAGTGCTCCCTCAAGAGGCCGGAGAAGCTGTGAGACAGCTGAAGCCGGGAGGAGGGGGCGGGGCATGGCGTGGCCTGGCTCCGCCCCCTCCCCTTTGGAGGTGGCAGGAGGTTGGTTTAAAGGGGGCGTGATTCCAAAGTGTGGGCTAGGGTGCAAAAAAGTGTTAATCCGGGCCTGGAACCTAAGATTTCCACCCAAATGGTTCAGCGGATTCCCTTGGTTGACCCTCTCGTTGCATGTGCAAGATGCGTTGGGTTTGGAGGAGAAGTTGGAGGTCAAGGTGCTCATCAGAAGCCTGGTGCATTGGTGGCTAAACCATTGGTACAATGATGGGAAAATGCAGTCCAAGTCTTCAAGAGACACCCAAAAACCAGAGTACCATCAGAACAACTTGTGCTTGGCTGAAAGCTTGCTAATGAAAATCACACTGGAAAACGCCTTGATATAACCCAGTGTTTTCCAACCAGTGTGCCGTGGCACAGTAGTGTGCCGTGAGCGATCATCAGGTGTGCCGTGGGAAATTAGATTTTTATCTATCTAATGCCATGTATAAAGTTTGCTACTCTGTCTCCGGAACCTCAGCGCGTGGGTCCCTGTTTCCGGAGGCGGATCTGTTTGGGCCTGTTCCCTTCCATTCCGCTCCGGTGGGGAGCACTTCCACCCCAGCCCTGTTGGCGCTATGCGAGGTGTGAGTCAGAGCAGCGGAGCCCGAGTGGTGAAGGCAGGCCGGCAGGCAAGCAGCCGGAGGGGCAGGTAGGCAGGCAGGGAGTCAACCAGCTAACTGGGGAAAGGAGGGAAGTGAACTCGTGGGAGAAATATGGGTGCCCCAAAGGCCATCCAGCCTGACCCCCTTCAGCCAAGCAGGAAGGCACCACCCAAGCCCTCCCAACAGATGGGCATGGAGACTCTGGCTATACATTAAGGCAGGCAGCATCTTTATTAAGGGCTTGGAAGAAGGTTTAGACTAGATATGGCCAAACTTGGGCCTTCCTCCAGGTGTTTTGGACTTCAACTAATATTGCGATATAATTGTTATAATACAATGTGGTATGTACTTCTTGTACTGTGACAAAGACATAGTCTGTTGTATTTGATATTATAGTAATATACGTATATTGTGTATACATATAATATTGATAATGTTGTAATGTAATGCAATATAATAATAATATACTATATAACTATATATATTTTGTGTTCATCAAAACAGGCCCAGGTTTCACACTGAGTGTATAAATACATTTAAAAACATATTAACTATCTGTATGACTGTGTTAGAGTGTCATTTTGTGTCATTTTGTTGGTGGTGTGCCCCAGGATTTTGCAAATGTAAAAAGTGTGCCATGTTCAAAAAAGGTTGGGAAACACTGATCTAACCCATCACCTTGATAAAGGAAATAAGAAGAAAGCTGGAAAAAAAAAGAAGCTTCTGCCAGTTGTGGAGATGGTGACCCTTGGTAGCCAACGAGTTCTGGCTTCAAGAGGGAGCCAAGATCCAGGGCCTGTGAAGAACCTGGGCACAATTTTATTTTATTTTATTTATTTATTGGGTTCCTATGCCGCCACTCCCAGGAGGCTCGGGGCGGCATAGGAACCCAATGTTGTTTTAGACTGTGTGTTGTGTTTTTGTGTGATTTAATCTGTTTTTTAACATATTAAAAAACAGATTAAAACACACCAAAATACAACACACAGTCTAAAACAACAAGATTAAAAACAGCCTGATGTGCAGGGTACAGAGCACAACAAGTGTAAAATGTTACAGAATCGGCGGGCTATATCTTGGCGAAACCTACAGGCCAGGGCAGTCCAACTTCTGCCGGCTCAGGGGCCAGACTTCTGGTGAGTGATCACCTGGGGGGCCACCTGGCCACGCCCCCGGCCACACAGCTCCGCCCCCTCTCCCAAAGCCTCAGAACAGTTGTTCTGACGCTTTGGGAGAGAGGGAGGCGCCGGGGACCCCCTCCTTCCAAGGCATCATGGCAGCCGTGGAAGCCGGCCATTTCGCCGGCTTCCGTGGCTGCCGTGACGCTTTGGGAGAGAAGGAGGCGCCGCGGGGAGCCTTCCCCTCCCTTCCAAGGCATCACGGCAGCCGCGGAAGCCGGCCATTTCGTCGGCTTCAGCGGCTGCCGTGACACTTTGGGAGAGAGGAGGCGCGCGGGGGACCCCCCCTCCCTTCCAAGGCATCACGGCAGCCACGCAAGCCGGCCATTTCGCCGGCTTCCGCGGCTGGCGTAACGCTTGGGAGAGGAGGAGCCACTGGGGGCTCCCCATGGCCCGCCTCCCTCCCAAAGCGCCACGCCAGCGTCAGAAGCAGGGGAAACCGCGCAAGATGCGCACTTTTTAAAAAAATTCTTGGAAATTTTTTGGATTTTTTTTAACGGAGGACAGGAGGGCCGCGGGCAAGGGGCTCGGGGGGCGTGTACGGGCCGCGGGCCGCCTGTTGGACAGCCCTGCTATAGGCCAAAGGCCTGCTGGAAGAGATAGGTCTTGCAAGCCCGCCTGAAGGGCAAGAGATCTTGGATGGCACGCGTCTCGGCCGGGAGGGCGTTCCACAACGTGGGCGCAATCACGGAGAACGCCTCCCGCGGGTTGCCGTTAGTTCAGCTGACTTCGCAGAAGGGATGGCTAACAGATTGGTATTTTCAGATGTACTTTCAATGAGGGCCATTTCAGAGCTTTGTTGAGATCTCATGCCAGATCAAGAGACAGGGACCTGGAAATCCCGATATTTTTTTCTGACTACAGGCCAGGATGCCGCTCACGTTCATGTTGGATGAGCTTCACTTTCTGTCCTTGTGCTGCGTTGTGTTTGTCTGCTTCCACAAGATGGTGCTGCCGCACAGCTGAACAACATCCACCATGCTTTGCTGATTGGAGTGCTCCAAGTTCAGGCATGAATTTTGGCCTATTCCCTCTTTGTTTAGGAGAGATATTTATTTATTTATTTATTTCCACCATTTCTACCCCGCTGCTTCTCAACCCCCGAGGGAGGGGGGACTCAGAGCGGTCTCACAATGGCAACAATTTGATGCCAACACAGCATACATATAATAAAACCCCCAAAACAGTTAAAATTAAATACATTACATTACAGCTGGCATTAAAATTCCTTAAAATACAATTAACATTAAAATACATCATATACATTCACATCAGTTAAAACAGTATTCCGTCCATAATAGAAGCATTGGGCCATGTCCACCAGTTTGCCATTTCAATCCAATCTAAAGTGTCGTATCGTGCTAATGTGCAAACGCTGGTCCCATAACCAGGATGTCACTTTTTTTTTCTGAATGCCAGGAGGGATGGGGTTGATCGTATGTCGCTTGGAAGCGCGCTCCACAGACGGGCGCCACCACCGAGAAGGCCCTCTCTCTCGTCCCCACTAACCGTGTTTGAGAAGTAGGCGGGAGCGAGAGCAGGGCCTCCCCAGATGATCTTAAATTACGAGGTGGGACGAGGGGCTGATGTTCGGACAAGTAAGCTGGGCCAGAACCGTATAGAGCTTTTTAAAGGTCAAACCAGCACTTTGAATTGAGCTCGAAAATGGACAGGCAGCCAGTGGAGCTGACACAACAGGGGGGGGGGGGTGGTATGCTCCCCATATGTAGCTCCCGTTAGTAATCTGGCTGCCGCCCGTTGGACTAATTGGAGTTTCTGAACTGTCTTCAAAGGCCGCCCCACGTAGAGTGCGTTGCAGTAATCTATTCGGGATGTGACCAGAGCGTGGACAACCGTAGACAGATCAGACTTCCCAAGGTACAGGCGCAGCTGGCGCACTAGTCTTAACTGTGCAAAAGCTCCGCCGGCCACCGCCGAGACCTGGGGTTCCAGGCTCAGCAATGAGTCCAGGATCACTCCCAGGCTGCGAACCTGCGTCTTCAGGGGAGTGTGACCCCCGTCCAACACAGGCTGTGACCCTATGCCCTGTTTGGCCTTTCGACTGACCAGGAGGACCTCTGGCTTGTCTGGATTAAGTTTCAATGTGCTAGCCTGATCCAGTCCGACACAGCAGCCAAGTCTGACAGCCTCCTTAGTGACAGGTGGGAAGGAGTGACAGATCTGGACGCCATCTGCGACAGGTAACACCTTAATCAAACTCCGAATGATCTCTCCCAGCGGTTTCATGTAGATGTTAAACAACATCGTGGACAGAACTGAACCCTGCGGGACTCCACAAGACCAAGGTTGCGGAGCCGAACAGGTGTCACCCAATGACACCTTCTGGGTACGACCCTCCAGGAAGGATTGGAGCCACTGAAAAGCAGTACCCCCAAGCCGCATATCTGCAAGGCGACCCAGAAGGATACCGTGGTAACAGTATCAAAAAAGCCGCTGAAAGGTCCAGCAGAACCAACAGGGACACTCTCCCCATGTCGAGCTCCCGGCGTAGATCACCTACCAAGGCGACCAAGGCTGTTTCAGTCCCATGTCCCGGCCTGAAACCAGACTGTGCCGAATCAAGATAATCAGTGTCTACCAAGAACCCCTGGGTTGCGAAGCCACCACACGTTCCATGACTTTGCCCAAATAGGGAGATTGGAAACTGGCCGATAGTTCACTAATTCAGTGGGGTCCAGTGATGGTTTTTCAACAGATACAAGAAAATGGGCATGCCTCTAATATTATTTACCAATTGAGGCACACAGAAAGGATGGCAATGGTGTCCTACGAGGGGAAAGCAAGCGTAGACCCAGCTACACAGACTAACTTGCGTGGATT
>JARBWK010002316.1:0-15449 GCA_030556195.1 Anolis apletophallus
GGAAAGCTTTCTCATACCAGTGATCATTTAACATTGAAACCACTGAGCCACGCGAGATGCCTATGGCTTCCACAATCTCTCGCACTTTCCATCTCCGATCGGCCAACACCATATCGTGGATTTTTCCAATTGTTTCGGGTGTAGAGACCTCCAACTGGGCGTCCAGAACGTTCGGTATCTTCCGTGCTTGTACGGCCACAACGAAATTCAGCAAACCACTTTTTTACCATTGAAATTGATGGTGCAGAGTCCCCAGAGTATTTATCAAGCGTAGCCTTGGTTTGAGTGATGGTTTTATTCCGCAAAAAAATAATGCTTAATGAGCACACGAAATTCCCTTTTTTCCCATTTTCTCCTCAGATCACGAGGTAGTCTGCTATCAATGGCTGTCAAACACAAACTAAATGACGCCGCTTGTTCAAATTTTGACAGGAGTCAACTGACAGATGCCCGTTGACAGAAGCAGTGTCGCCCTTTCAGTTAAGAGGCGGGAAATTCAAAAAGTCACAGACTTATTGACCCGCCCTCTCGTATTGTAATACTATCAGAGAAAGAGGTGGAATATATAATAATAGGAAAGTGGGAAAAAGAAAGAGGTCGACTAAGAGAAAATAAGAATAGAGACAAATAAGAATAAATAAATTTAAAAGTGTCTTTATTTTTGCTGAGAATTTGCCCTAACTTGAGAAAAGGCAATAGTGGTGGCATTTTCAGCGTCAACTGGGAAGGTGAACATGGTTTTGATTAAGATTCAGAAAGGCCTTTATTGGGATATTACAAAACACCAAACGTTTGTCTAATGATTCTTTTAGCTTTTAGGAATCTGGAGGAAACTTTTTGAGGTTTTTTTTTGTGTATTTTCGAGATTGTATGATCTACCTTTCAGTACTATGATTCTCTAGGAGGAGAACAATATTTATATTTAGAAATTAATACAAGTGTATTCACGTTTATGCCCAATCAGTAGTTTTCTATTATGCAGAGAGCCTTGTACATTTAGTGGCATAATAGGCACAGGACCTCAATGAATATGAAAAAAATGCAACCATTTCTTTAAAATGGCAGTTTATTTATTTATTTATTTAAATCATTTATAATTATTTATTTATTTACATTATTTCTACCTCGCTCTTCTCAACCCCCGAGGGGGGAATCAGCCCATATCAGCCCGAAGGCAACTCAGGGCGGCGAACAATCGGTACAATTTGATGCCATCTTTAAAAACATACATCAATAAAATAAGTTTTGTTAGAGTTCTGAAATACAGAACTTTAGCAACACTGTAGAAGCAAAGCACCAGCGCCACCTAGTGTTCACCACCAGAACTTTAGCAACACTGTAGAAGCAAAGCACCAGCGCCACCTAGTGTTCACCACCAGAACTTTAGCAACACTGTAGAAGCAAAGCACCAGCGCCACCTAGTGTTCACCACCAGAACTTTAGCAACACTGTAGAAGCAAAGCACCAGCGCCACCTAGTGTTCACCACCAGAACTTTAGCAACACTGTAGAAGCAAAGCACCAGCGCCACCTAGTTTTCACCACCAGAACTTTAGCAACACTGTAGAAGCAAAGCACCAGTGCCACCTAGTTTTCACCACCAGAACTTTAGCAACACTGTAGAAGCAAAGCACCAGTGCCACCTAGTTTTCACCACCAGAACTTTAGCAACACTGTAGAAGCAAAGCACCAGCGCCACCTAGTTTTCACCACCAGAACTTTAGCAACACTGTAGAAGCAAAGCACCAGCGCCACCTAGTGTTCACCACCAGAACTTTAGCAACACTGTAGAAGCAAAGAACCAGTGCCACCTAGTTTTCACCACCAGAACTTTAGCAACACTGTAGAAGCAAAGCACCAGCGCCACCTAGTGTTCACCACCAGAACTTTAGCAACACTGTAGAAGCAAAGCACCAGCGCCACCTAGTTTTCACCACCAGAACTTTAGCAACACTGTAGAAGCAAAGCACCAGCGCCACCTAGTTTTCACCACCAGAACTTTAGCAACACTGTAGAAGCAAAGCACCAGTGCCACCTAGTTTTCACCACCAGAACTTTAGCAACACTGTAGAAGCAAAGCACCAGTGCCACCTAGTTTTCACCACCAGAACTTTAGCAACACTGTAGAAGCAAAGCACCAGTGCCACCTAGTTTTCACCACCAGAACTTTAGCAACACTGTAGAAGCAAAGCACCAGCGCCACCTAGTTTTCACCACCAGAACTTTAGCAACACTGTAGAAGCAAAGCACCAGCGCCACCTAGTGTTAACAACAACAACCTTAGCAACACTGTAGAAGCAAAGCACCAGCGCCACCTATTGTTCACCACCATAACTTTAGCAACACTGTAGAAGCAAAGCACCAGCGCCACCTAGTGTTCACCACCAGAACTTTAGCAACACTGTAGAAGCAAAGCACCAGCACCACCTAGTGTTCACCACCAGAACTTTAGCAACACTGTAGAAGCAAAGCACCAGCGCCACCTAGTGTTCACCACCAGAACTTTAGCAACACTGTAGAAGCAAAGCACCAGCGCCACCTAGTGTTCACCACCAGAACTTTAGCAACACTGTAGAAGCAAAGCACCAGCGCCACCTAGTGTTCACCACCAGAACTTTAGCAACACTGTAGAAGCAAAGCACCAGCGCCACCTAGTGTTCACCACCAGAACTTTAGCAACACTGTAGAAGCAAAGCACCAGCCCCACCTAGTGTTCACCACCAGAACTTTAGCAACACTGTAGAAGCAAAGCACCAGCGCCACCTAGTGTTCACCACCAGAACTTTAGCAACACTGTAGAAGCAAAGCACCAGCGCCACCTAGTGTTCACCACCAGAACTTTAGCAACACTTTAGAAGCAAAGCACCAATGCCTCCTAGTGTTCACCACCAGAACTTTAGCAACACTGTAGAAGCAAAGCACCAGCGCCACCTACTGTTCACCACCAGAACTTTAGCAACACTGTAGAAGCAAAGCACCAGCGCCACCTAGTGTTCACCACCAGAACTTTAGCAACACTTTAGAAGCAAAGCACCAGCGCCACCTACTGTTCACCACCAGAACTTTAGCAACACTGTAGAAGCAAAGCACCAGCGCCACCTAGTGTTCACCACCAGAACTTTAGCAACACTGTAGAAGCTAAGCACCAGCGCCACCTAGTGTTCACCACCAGAACTTTTAGAAGCAAAGCACCACACCTAGTGTTCCAGAGAACTTTAGCAACACTTTAGAAGCAAAGCACCAGTGCCACCTAGCGTTCACCACCAGAACTTTAGCAACACTTTAGAAGCAAAGCACCAGCGCCACCTAGTGTTCACCACAGAACTTTAGCAACACTTTAGAAGCAAAGCAACACCTAGTGTTCACCACCAGAACTTTAGCAACAAGCAAAGCACCAGCGCCACCTAGTGTTCAACACTAGAACTTTAGCAACACTGTAGAAGCAAAGCACCAGCGCCACCTAGCAACCAGAACTTTAGCAACAAGCAAAGCACCAGCGCCACCTAGTTTTCACCACCAGAACTTTAGCAACACTTAGAAGCAAAGCACCAGTGCCACCTAGTTTTCACCACACTTTGCAGCAACACTTTAGAAGCAAAGCACCAGCACCACCTAGTGTTCACCACCAGAACTTTAGCAACACTGTAGCCACCTAGTGTTCACCACAGAACTTTAGCAACACTTTAGCAAGCGCCACTGAACTTTAGCAACACTGTAGAAGCAAAGCACCAGCACCACCTAGTGTTCACCACCAGAACTTTGCAACACTTCATCCTAGTTTTCACCACCACTTTAGCAACACTGTTAGTGCAGAACTTTAGCAACACTGTAGAAGCAAAGCACCAGTGCCACCTAGTGTTCACCACCAGAACTTTAGCAACACTTTAGAAGCAAGGCACCAGCGCCACCTAGTGTTCACCACCAGAACTTTAGCAACACTGTAGAAGCAAGGCACCAGCGCCACCTAGTGTTCACCACCAGAACTTTAGCAACACTTTAGAAGCAAGGCACCAGCGCCACCTAGTGTTCACCACCAGAACTTTAGCAACACTGTAGAAGCAAAGCACCAGCGCCACCTAGTTTTCACCACCAGAACTTTAGCAACACTTTGAAGCAAAGCACCAGCGCCTCCTAGTGTTCACCACCAGAACTTTAGCAACACTGTAGAAGCAAAGCACCAGCGCCACCTAGTTTTCACCACCAGAACTTTAGCAACACTTTAGAAGCAAGGCACCAATGCCTCCTAGTGTTCACCACCAGAACTTTAGCAACACTGTAGAAGCAAAGCACCAGCGCCACCTAGTTTTCACCACCAGAACTTTAGCAACACTTTAGAAGCAAAGCACCAATGCCTCCTAGTGTTCACCACCAGAACTTTAGCAACACTGTAGAAGCAAAGCACCAGCACCACCTAGTGTTCACCACCAGAACTTTAGCAACACTGTAGAAGCAAAGCACCAGCGCCACCTAGTGTTCACCACCAGAACTTTAGCAACACTATAGAAGCAAAGCACCAGCGCCACCTAGTGTTCACCACCAGAACTTTAGCAACACTGTAGAAGCAAAGCACCAGCGCCACCTAGTGTTCACCACCAGAACTTTAGCAACACTATAGAAGCAAAGCACCAGCGCCACCTAGTGTTCACCACCAGAACTTTAGCAACACTGTAGAAGCAAAGCACTAGCGCCACCTAGTGTTCACCACCAGAACTTTAGCAACACTGTAGAAGCAAAGCACCAGCACCACCTAGTGTTCACTAACAGAACTTTAGCAACACTGTAGAAGCAAAGCACCAGCACCACCTAGTGTTCACCACCAGAACTTTAGTTTTGTAAGTACTTTAGAACCATTTAGAACCATGATTGCCCAGGCCTAGTAATTATGCTGACAATGACAATGATGACAATTGCTATGGACTGTGGACAGACTTGATGGAGTCTCCAACCACAGAATTCGGCTAGATAACGCCACAAGGCTGTTACATTTAAGCATATTGAATTGACTTAATGTTTTAACTGTTAAGTAATTATTGGTTTTTATTATGTATTTTATTATGTGTACATGGAGGCATTGAATCGTTGAGTCCCCATCCCTCCCAAGGGGTTGAGAAGGGTGGGGTACAAATATTCTAAATAAATATATAAATAATCTATAGGTTTAATTTAATCTGTTAGTAAATTAGTATGGTGTAGACATAAACGTACTATGTACCACTGTCATGCATTTACTAAGGAGCGTGCAAAGAACTGCACACATGTAGAATCCAAACATTTATTTTGGTACCTGGTATCATGCCATAAAAGTTTCTTAAAAAACCACAAAGACTCCTTGAAATGAATCTGTACAACGATAACTTATTGACAGCAAGAAACAGTGGATTCCGTCCTCTTTAATCTCTTTTCCCCCTCTATCCAGCCTCCAAAGAGCATTTGTGAGGAAATCAGATTTTGTGACTCTACACAAGCTGAGCCTTCCCCTACTTTGCCAGCCAGCCACCCTCCCGTCTTGCAAGCGCCAGACGCCATAGAGGTAAGCATAACACCACCACCTGCTGGTGGGATAGGGAATGACAAGAGGGCAATGGTATTACCCAAACAAGTTGAACACAAAACAACAGAGTGACATCAGTGTTGCTGCTGCTGACATTTGTTTAAAGCAAGGAAAGTCAGGAAGGTTGACCTAGACCAGTGTTCCTCAACCTTCCTAATGCCGCGACCCCTTAATACAGTTGCTCATGTTGTGGTGACCCCCAACCATAAGATTATTTTCGTCGCTACTTCAAAATTGTAATTTTGCTACTGTTATGGCTTGTCGTGTAAATATCTGATATGCATTCACTGGAGCAAATGTGGACACGAATACTTGATACGCCCAAATCTGAATACTGGTGATGTTGGGTGTATGTGTGTGTGGATTGATTTTGTCATTTGGGAGTTGTCGTTGCTGGGATTTATAGTTCACCTACAATCAAAGAGCACTCTGAACTCCACCAACGATGGAATTGAACTAAACTTGGCACACAGAACTCCCATGACCAACAGAAAATATGAGAAGAGTTTGGTGGGCATTGACCTTGAGTTTTGGAGTTGTAGTTCACCTACATCCAGAGAGCACAATGGACTCAAACGATGAAGAATCTGGACCACAGTTGCCATGAATACTCAATATGCCCAAATGTGAACACTGGTGGAATTTGGGGAAAATACACCATTTGGGAATTGTCGTTGCTGGGATTTATAGTTCACCTACAATCAAAGAGCAGTCTGAACTCCACCAACGATGGAATTGAACTAAACTTGGCACACAGAACTCTCAGGACCAACAGAAAATATGAGAAGAGTTTGGTGGGCATTGACCTTGAGTTTTGGAGTTGTAGTTCACCTACATCCAGAGAGCACAATGGACTCAAACGATGAAGAATCTGGACCACAGTTGCCATGAATACTCAATATGCCCAAATGTGAACACTGGTGGAATTTGGGGAAAATACACCATTTGGGAATTGTCGTTGCTGGGATTTATAGTTCACCTACAATCAAAGAGCACTCTGAACTCTACCAACGATGGAATTGAACTAAACTTAGCACACAGAACTCCCATGACCAACAGAAAATATGAGAAGAGTTTGGTGGGCATTGACCTTGAGTTTTGGAGTTGTAGTTCACCTACATCCAGAGAGCACAATGGACTCAAACGATGAAGAATCTGGACCACAGTTGCCATGAATACTCAATATGCCCAAATGTGAACACTGGTGGAATTTGGGGAAAAATACACCATTTGGGAATTGTCGTTGCTGGGATTTATAGTTCGCCTACAATCAAAGAGCATTCTGAACCCCACCAATGATAGAATTGGGTCAAACTTTCCGCACAGAATCCCCATGACCAACAGAAAACACTGTGTTTTCCGATGGTCTTTGGCGACCCCCCTGACACCCCTCCGCGACCCCTCCAGGGGTCCCGACCCCCAGGTTGAGAATCGCTGACCTAGACCAAGTACTAGAAACAGTTCAAGGGAAGCCAAATAAAAATTTGACACAAAAATAGACAATTTTTCATGTGTATTTTACAAATCCTGCAGTCAGGTGGGTGAAGAAAGAAATGGATTTGTCTAAAGCAAAATAATTCAGGATTTTTGAGGTGTTCTGGGAATATAGGAATGAAACCAAACAGCTGGGGAAGAAGTGTATGAGACAGTGATAGTCTGTAATAAACAAATATATTTTATTATTGACAACATGTTTATGTGATACTCTCTTAGAAATTAGATTGATCTTAAAGTGAAAGAATTATTCACATTAAATTTTTATACTTATTTTACATTTTATACTGAACAATTGGTTATTTCTCACCATACAAAAGGAAAACCCCAATATTATTTATTTATTATTTATTAATTATTTATTATTTTGCATTTGTCTGTCGCCCCCACGGCTCGGGCGACTTACAACAGTTCGTAAAATACAATTGTCAGATAACTCATAATAACTCACAGTAATACCATTAAGATGGAATTACAATTAGAACAGTTGAAGCAACAAATGGAGTCGCAGTGGGCTGACAGCTAGGCGGCGCTAGCTACAGTTTAGCTAACCCCGAAGGCTCGCTGGAACAGCAATGTCTTAACTGCTCTCCTGAACGGGAGGAGGCCCTGGGTGGCACGGATGCCGGCGGGCAGTGCGTTCCACAGGGTTGGGGCTGCAACAGAGAAAGCCCGGCGGCGGGTTGCGGACAGATGGTAGGTCCTCACATTTGGGATGACCAGGAGGTTTCGCTCTTCGGAGCGCAGTGATCTGGTGGGATGATATGGGACAAGGCGGTCCCGCAGGTACACTGGCCCCAGATCATGTAGGGCCTTAAAAGTCAGGACTAACACTTTGAAGGCAATCCGGCATTCAATTGGGAGCCAGTGCAGTTTGCATAGGATTGGCGTGATGTGGTGGCCAATCGGGACCCCCGCCAGGAGTCGCGCTGCAGCGTTCTGCACCAGCTTGAGTCTCCGGATTACCGACAGAGGAAGGCCAATGTAAAGAGCGTTACAGTAGTCCAGCCTCGAGATGACCGTGGCTTGGATCACTGTGGCTAAGTCGCGCCGGGACAAATAGGGGGCCAGCTTCCTCGCCTGGCGAAGATGGAAAAATGCTACCCTGCTGACGCTGGAGACGTGGGCCTCCATCGACAACAGGGGGTCCAAGGTTACTCCTAAGCTCTTAACAGAGGGCGACGGACATAATGTCACGCCGTCCAGGGTTGGAAGCTGAACATCCCTACAGCCCGTAGGACCCAGCCACAGGATCTCCGTCTTTGCCGGATTCACCTTCAACCTACTGGCTCGCAGCCATCCAGTGACGGCCTCAAGGCAACGATGGAAATTATCGGGTACGGATTCGAGGCTGCCCTCCATCTTCAAGATAAGCTGGGTGTCATCAGCGTACTGATGGCACACCAGCCCAAAACTACGCACCAGCTGGGCAAGTGGTCGCATATAGATGGTAAATAAGAGTGGGGAGAGAATAGCCCCGAGGAACCCGCAAAGAAGCGGGAAACCCCGAGACATCCTTGCCCCTCCTCACTCGCAGCAGCCGGTTCCGGAGGAAGGAGGTCACCCAATTAAGGGCTGTCCCCCTCACTCCGGCCCTGGCAAGGCGGTGAGTCAATAGATCATAATCGACTGTATCAAACGCCGCTGTGAGGTCTAATAACACGAGCAGCGCCGATCCGCCCTGATCCATCTGGCAGCGCAACTCATCCGAGATGGAGACCAGGACCGTCTCCGTCCCATGCCCAGGACGGAAGCCGGACTGGAAGGGGTCTAGCCAATATGTATTAGAACGTATTAGAAAGTATAATTGTCCATGTATTCCTGTGTCTCTTATAGTCTCCAAACATAAAATACTAAACGCTTGGTTGATTTGTCTGTAAATCTTTTAGACCTGTGGCTCCCAAAGTGGGTGGTACGACCCCCTGGTGGGCGGTGGGGTGATCCAAGGGGGCGCAAGGAGGCTCAGGAGAATTTGGGGGGCGCTGAACCCCTGTAAGGGGGCGGTAGCGTGAGCCAGGAATGCTTCCCATTTGCAGGGTCGTGCACTTGCGAGGACGTCCCCGTTGGAAGAAAGAGGCGATACACCGGAGCGGGGTTGACGAGAGGAAGGGGGCACATGCTGCAGTTTCCACAGGGATTCCAACTCACAGGGACACAATCGCAAGCGCACGATCCCCGGGCAAACGTTGCCGTGGAAACCGCAGCGTGCACCTCCTCCTTCTCCTTCTTTTCTAAGAGAGTATCACATAAACACGTAGTCAATAGGCATGAGAAAAAAGTTATGAAAATGATTCGTTTCGAAGAAATCGTAAGAAATGCTACTTTCGAGTATTTCCCCGCACCTGGACGCCAACCAGGAAGTGGACTTTCTTTTTCGAACCGGGGCCAGGATTTTCTTAAGTGTCGTTATTAGGTCGTAAGGGGGCACCCTCCTTCTCTCTCACCACCTCCCGCCTCCCTTGCCAATAAGTATTATGGCAAGGCAAGCCCAAACTCGGCTCCTTCTTTCGGCTGGAAGCCTGGAAAAAATAAACAGAGAGATTACTCAGAAGTAAATCTGCAAAAGGAGGGCACTTTGGATGAAGGGCCCTCCTTTGTGGATTTACTTGAGGAAACCTCTCTGTTTACATTTTTCCAGGCTTCCCTGCCCTCCTGCCCTGCCAGGATCTAAAGCATCAAAGAGTATTGGGGTGAGAAACCAACCTAATGTATAATAGAATGAATGCTACTGTAAGTGCCTAATATTATAAGTAATTCAACTGGTCATACCTACATTCCATGCACATGCAATAATACAGCAGTAATAACATAACAAGAGGTAAAATTCAAACCGAAGTATTCTGACTGGTCTCTCCTCATGCGGTGCAAACGGGCTCTTCTCTTATTAGCCCGGGAAATTAGCCGGAAAGCCAGCGTTTGCTGCTTGGGAGCACACACATACATATTCTTGGGGGATTTTGCTGCAGAATCCCGGCTCATAGAGAAGATTCTGCAGCAAATCCCCCAAAGAATATGTATGTGTGTGCACCCAAGCAGAGAAAACGCTGGCTTTTCCCGGGCTAATTTCCCGGCTCACAGAGAAGAGCCCGCGTTTGCACCGCATGAGGAGGGACCAGTCAGAATACTGGTTTGAATTTTACCTTCTTATACCCATTGTTATTACTGCTGTATTATTGCATGTGCATGGAATGTAGGTATATGACCAGCCTGGCAAACTTGGGCCCTCGCTCCCTCGGGATCGGGTGAGAGAGAGGCAGCGAGGAGCCAGGGGGCTCCTCCTCCTTTTCTTTTGCTGCTTCCAAGAATAGAATACCCTCCCTCCCTCCCCTCCTTCCCCTCCCCTCCTTCCTATTTGGAGAGTCCCATCTAGAATTCAGTGTGATTTATTCAAGTTTTGTTTACAACTCCCAGAAATCCCAGCCAATTTACCAGCTGTTAGGATTTCTGGGAGTTGTAGGCCAAAACCATCTGAATGCATGCGCTGGAGATACGAGCTACTAACGAATTTCGTTAGTAATTAAGTTACATTTTAGAAATTTTGGAAATTTTTTTGTAAGTCTTTCTTTACTAATCAAAAAAAAATCCCCCATTTGATTTTAGAATCGCCAATTTTGGGTTAGAAAACATTTCTAGTAGTCAACAATAAAATATTATTGTTTATTACAGACTATCACTGTCTTATACACTTCTGCCGCCACTACCACCGAGGAAGGCTTGCCTTTCTCTTCTCCTCCCTCATTCCGTGTGAGGTTTCCGCAGCGGAGGAGGGAGCCATTGCCATGGGGCTTGTCCGTGGGGCTCTCTACCACCCCCTTGGATCAATCCACCGCCCCCCAGGGGCGGTAGTGCCCACTTTGGGAATGTCGGCTCTTCAGAACTCTTACTTCGAGATCTCATATGCAAAGCACATACCCTTCTGATAAGTTGGAGCCGTACATCCATCTCCCTCGTGAGAAAAATCAGCAGTCTTTTATAGTTTTGATCAATTTGTTCACTTCAAAGCCAACGCAGCTGCAAGCACTCGCCACAGCAAAGACATTCAAAAGTTGGTATTTGGACAGTGCTTTTACTGTACTAAGTCAATGGCTACGAAATCAAAGACAAGCTACAGTGTTCGCCACCGCTCCTCATTGGCCTACATAGGAATAGGGTATATTTTAGTGTTAGCTGAAGTCAAGGAGTCTGCATTTAATTGCAATCCTAAATTGGAACATGGGAGGAGGCTGCTGACATTAACATCAGACTCGATCACGGGACAGGAATTTTGTGAGCTTCTAAACATCGCTGAAGCCCAACTCTCAGCATTTGTCACTGTTTACTCAGCATTATTTATTTATTTATTTATTTATTTATTCGGACTTCTATGCCACCGACTCCCTAAGGCAGTGTTTCTCAACCAGTGTGCCGTGGCACACTAGTGTGCCGTGAGCAATCATCAGGTGTGCCGCGAAAAAAGCTCTCTGCCCCCTTCCTTCCCTCCCCCCCTCCTGCCAAACTCCTGCTGCTTGGGAGAGGAGGAGGAAGGGCCAGGTGGCAGCGAAGAAAAAGAAGGGACCGGGCAACACCTCCTTTGGCCCGTTTCCCCAACCAGCTTCCAATCCGCCATGACTCTCGCCATGACTCGCGCCCGTGCTTGTTGAAGCCGCGGAGGAGCCCAGCCTATTGCAGCCCGTCCACCGCTCATGCTCCTCCTCTGTGGGAGAGCTGGAGCCGGGGGGGAGGGAAGGCATGACGCAGCCTGGCTCCGCTCCTTCCCCCTGGCTTCAGCACTCCCACAGCTTCGCCAGCCTTTAGAGGGCAGTGCCAAGTCAGCGGTGGCAGAGACAGCACAATGCTGGCTTGGCACTGCCCTCTCAAAGCTGGCGGCTGTGGGAGAACTGAAGCCAGGAAGAGGGTTCAGGGCATGGTGCGGCCTGGCTCCGCCCCCCGGTTTCAGCGCTCCCCAGCTTCGCCAGCCTTGAGGGGGCAGTGCCAAGCCAGCGGTGGCAGAGACAGCACAATGCTGGCTTGGCACTGCCCCCTCAAGGCTGGCGAAGTTATGGGAGAACTGAAGCGGGGGGAGGGGGTGGGGCATGGCGTGGCCTGGCTCCTCCACCTCCCCGATTTTGGCACTCCCAGCAGGTCACCACCCCCAGCCGTTCTTTACTGTGTTACAGTATCATTTTGTGTCATTTTGGTTGGTGGTGTGCCCCCGGATTTTTTTAATGTTAAAAGTATGCCACGGCTCAAAAAAGGTTGGGAAACACTGCCCTAAGGCTCGCGGCGGCTCACAGGAGCCGAAGCAACAAAATACAAAGAGTACATACAGGACATACAGGGGGTAAAAACATCACAGGGTAACCAACAGCAGATAGGGAGGGGGAGACC
This sequence comes from Anolis apletophallus, assembly GCA_030556195.1. Taxonomy (NCBI): domain Eukaryota; kingdom Metazoa; phylum Chordata; class Lepidosauria; order Squamata; family Anolidae; genus Anolis; species Anolis apletophallus. Next base: position 12,412 of record JARBWK010002316.1, read on the forward strand.
AGGCTCATGCCGAAGGGCCGAGCCACCCGGGGGAGCGATCGAGGGCGACCAGCAATGGGGGGGAGCCGGGGGGGGGTCCCACACAACGAGGAACGTCCTCAGAGACTCCAAGTCTAAGCAGTGACACTCACTGCGGTGTCGGTCGTTGCCGGCCTGTGGACCATGCCTCGTTATCGGCGGCTTGTCCACCCTCCTAAATTGGGGGTTTGCCAGTGGAGGCGCCCCACGCCTGCGGGCAGTGTTCGGAAAGTCCTGGGACGGGCCCCCGGGGCGCCTTCCGGGAGACAGCCGTGGGGGAGGTGTTACAGAGCAGGGGAGGGACGTCCTCCGACCCCGCCCCCTGCCCCGTCCTCGACCTCGTCTCCGCTTCATCGGATGTTTATCGAACCTGGGCGACCCATCGGGGCCTGAGCTGATCACAGTCAGGGGGACCGTCGGCAGCCGTCCTGCCCTAATGAAGGTTGCCATTCAACATTTGAAGGGCTATGCCATTCTTAGCCCTGCTTTATCTCTGACTAGCTTGGGGACCCGACCCGGCCCTATTTGAGAAAGGCATTGCGTGCCAAAGTTGGCTTTTATCAGATGTTTATGTGGCTCGCAGTGGTCTCAGGAAGTTAGTGAAGGTACTGCGAGTCCCATCGGCCATGGTCCATCGCTTTGAACCAGATTATATGAGTGTGGATTTAGAAAACCCAGTTCAAAGCCGATATTGTGGGTTTTTCTGCCTGAACATTCAGGGTTATAAGCCTGTGTGGAAGGTCCCTGGGTTATATGAGTTCCTTTGCTCATATCTGAATAAAATCGCATGCTATATGCTTTGAACCAGATTATATGAGTGTGGACTCAGAAAACCCAGTTCAAAGCAGATATTGTGGGTTTTTCTGCCTTAATATGCAGGGTTATAGGTTGTGTGGAAGGGCTCTGGGTTATCTGAGTTCCTTCCACCATGGCTGATTGCCTCAGGCCTTTGTCTTATCCCCCTCTGGTGGTTTAGAGTGTCGGAATGTTCGTGTTGGCTGGCCAATTAGAGGCGTTATGCAAATACTCCCTCACTGGCAACCAATCATGTTGTCAGAATGTAGAGGCCAGGAGCCAATCAGAATGCTGCCACATACATACAAACATACATACAAACATTCCGCTTTATTATATATAGAGATATTGCTGTAGCTTCAAGTTACAACACGTACTTTCCAGAGAATGCTGCTGAAATGAAGAAAGCAACATACACGAATTGATCGGAAATACAAAATACAGCTGCTGATAACATGAGTGGCATTTCTCAGAATGCAAGAGAGCCTTTAAACATACTTGGCAAGAGTTAATGGATGTCTTTGTCCACAACAAAGTCCATAGCATTGCCATTTTCCTATTGATCTTAGTGCATAATGAACCTCTCTCCTTCTGATGACATTTACCAATTAATGAGCTCTATTCTGGCTTTGGTACATACATTGCGTTTAGCTGTATGTGTATCTCCAGATGGTCAACTCACATCCAACCACTGAGGCAAATGAAAACTGAACTTTAAATGCTTCCAGATTTATTGAAAATTCGGATTTTGGTCCTGCTGTTTCTGATTTTATACTGACTAATAGGCCTGGTTAGGTTTGTCGGAATGCTCCAAAAGTCGGATTAAATTCGGATGTAATTCACTTCCGAAGCGTTTTTGAAGGGCTGTAAGCAACCCGGAAGTGAATATGCAATTTTGAAGGCGGCACTGCCATTTTCGGAAAGGCTTTGGGGCCCTTCGGAAGTGGAGGGAAGGCATGGGTTTGGAAGCCCACGCCTTCCCTCCGGATCTGGTCGGCCCCGGGCATTCAGATCTGGAGAGAAGGCATGGGCTTCCAAACTGGGTTGGGACGCCCACGCCCTCCGGATCTAGTCGGCCCCTGGAGAGAAGGTCGGCCCCTGGGGTGTTCACGTTCTCCGGATCTAGTCTGGATTCAGATCTGGAGAAGGCATGGGCTTCCAACGCCTCCGGATCTGGCATTCAGATCTGGAGAGAAGGCATGGGCCAAACGGACGCCACGCCTCCGGATCTAGTCGGCTCCCCGGGCGTTCAGATCTGAGAGAAGGCATGGGCTTCCAAACTGGGTTGGGACACCCACGCCCTCCGGATCTAGTCGGCTCCGGGCGTTCAGATCTGGAGAGAAGGCATGGGCTTCCAAACTGGGTTGGGACGCCCACGCCCTCCGGATCTAGTCGGCCCCGGGTGTTCAGATCTGGAGAGAAGGCATGGGCTTCCAAACTGGGTTGGGACGCCCACGCCCTCCGGATCTAGTCGGCCCCGGGCGTTCAGATCTGGAGAGAAGGCATGGGCTTCCAAACTGAGTTGGGAAGCCAATTCCTTCCCTCCAGATCTGGACATGGGGCCATCCAGATCCGGAGGGAAGGCATGGGCTTCCAAACTGGGTTAAAACACCCAGTTTGGAGCAGATGCTGTCATGTTTAAACTGGGTTAAACATGACAGCATCCGCCATTATTGAAGCCATTCCGAATTTCGGAATTATTTCCAAATTAATTTTGAAAATACTGCGGAAAACTTTGGATGTCAAACAGATTCGAGGCACCAGCGCCCCCTACACCCGAAGCAAGTTTTGAACCATTTGTAGAGCAGGGAACCACATTGTTGACATGCCACATAATTCCAACTCTGCTGCATTTGCACTGGCTTCCAATAGAATTCCGGGCCTGTTTAAGTTGTTGGTTCTGACCTTTAAGGCGCTTTATGGTCAGGGGCCAGCATATCTCAGAGACCACCTCTCCCCTCTCTGCCGCCAGTGGTCGCCACGACTCCTCCAACTAAACTCACTGTACGTCCAGGCCCCAGGGATACGTGTTGAGACCACGAGACGCAGTGCCTTCTCCACCTCTGCCCTGTCTTGTGGAACTCCTTGCCTCCCCACTTGAGGGCCATGCGTGACCTGCGACTCTTTGCTCAGGCACTCAAGACCTGGCTTTTAGCAGAGCTTTTAAAGTTTAATGCAGTCTATATGGTACTGTTGTAATGTTTTAATGCAATCTGTTTTTTTGT
>JARBWK010002317.1:0-15447 GCA_030556195.1 Anolis apletophallus
TTTCTGACCATTGTCGCCGAGTGGCCCAACTGCTTTTCTAGTTGGGTTCCTGCTTCTGATGTACTTAAAGAAGTTTTTGTTGTTTTTTAATATTCTTTTGCTATGTGTGCCTCAAAATCTCTTGGCTTTCCTGACTGTTGCTTTGCATTTAGTTTGCCAGAGCTTGTGTTCCTTTCTGTTCTCCCTCGGCAGGGAAGAGCCTTCCATTTCTTAAATGAGTTTTTCTTCTTTCCAATCACATCTTTTTACTTCATTTGTAAGCCATACTGGTGTCCCTTTGGACTTTCCATGCCTCTTTCTTTTTATTGGAATGCATTTTAGTTCAGCCTGTTTTAAGGTATTTTTAAACAATTTCAATTTATTATTTGATGAGTCGCTCTCCACCGGAGTGCTCCGAGCGACTTACATAGCAATAAAACAACAAGCATATCAACAATAAATCACAGTTTAAAATCTTTGACGAAGAGCCAAGTTTTGAGAGCTTGGGAGAATGACCCGCCGTCAGGTATAGCTCTAATGTATGGAGGTAGGAGTTTCGCAAGGTTGGGCCAAGAACCAAAAAGGCCCTGCACCTCATGGAGTTCAGGCAAGCCTCCCTGGACCGGAATAGACTAAAGGGTTTCTTGAGCTGATCTTGGTGGTCTCTGATGGCAGATATGTGAAAAGACGCTCTCTGAGGTATTTCGGGCCTTGACCATGAATGGCCCAGTGTCTTATAGGTAGCCCAATGTCTCTATTGGGAGCCAATGGAGGTGTTGTAGTACTGAGCTATATGATGTCTCATTGGTGTCTGAGTGAGTAGTCTGGCAGCGTTTGGGACCACCTGATCTTTCGTGTCACCGAGAGAGGAGTACCAGTGTCACGATGCTGGTCTTGGCCCAGCCCCTAATCACACACAGAGACGGTAATCAGCTAACTATTTATTGAATAATAAGAAACAGGTGAAAGGTAAATTGTCCATAAAAAGTATCAAAATGTTCAATCCAAAAGGTAAAGAGTCCGAGTAGGTAAAATCTAAAGGCAGGACGTGGCAAAGGCTCCAAATCTCTGTGCGGATCAGACTTGGTCCGTGGCAAAGAACAAGGCAAAGTTCATGAACAAACTCAAGAAACTTCTTTTGCAAGGCTTCTGAGCCGGCAACTTGGCTCCGTGAACTCCGCTTCGCTTCACTCCTCTTAGAATAGAAGTGGTTTAGGTTACTGAGGATCCGTCCCCACGGATCCTATACTTAATCCCTTGGCGAGGCCCAGCTCTAGGCTTCGGCAGCAATCTGTGCTACGGGATCTAGCGCCTCTCTGGCGCTCTAGGCCACGGTGCCAATCTCTCCTGCTGGACTCAATGCTCCGTCTCCTATCAAAGCTCGTCCCTGCCTCCCAGCACCTGCGCCGCTATCTTCATGAGAGCCGAACTCCTTTCAGCTTCCATGGGCTCATCCTCCACTGTTTCTGATGCTTTCCTGCGACCCATAACCACCTGGGTTCTCATAATGATCAGAATCATCACTCTCAGGGTCAGCCTGAACTTGCCAGCTAAGCATAGCCGTCAGGCCATTCATCATCCCAGGCCAAGCTCTCAGGGAGAGGAAGGCCCAGCTAACTCACTCAGCCCCCTTCCTCCATGTCCTCATCAACTGCAGCTGGCCCTAATGCAAGTGGGGACCCCGGTGCTGCCCCCTGCCCCCAGGCACGAAAGGGAACTGGGTTGCTACACTATCCCCCCTCAGGGCCCCCTCCGAGGCCTCCTCGAGGCTTGGGCTTGTCGGGATACTTGCAGTGAGCGGGCAACAATGTCCGGCGTGGACGTCTCGTGCGGGTGTCCAAGAATGCTCTTCTGGTCCAAAACCCTTCCAGTCAATCAAATACTCCAGCTTCCGGTATCTGATGCGAGCGCCCAGGATGTCTGTACCTCAAACTTCCTCCTCCCGTCCCGCATCACAGGAGGGGTGGGCGGCTGCGTCACATCAGGCCGCACCCCTTCGCCAGTCTCAGCAGGGAACGATGAAAGACAGGATGAATCTTAATGTCTGCTGGAAGCTGTAGTTTGAAAGCAACAGGCCCCACACTCTCTCCAACACCTTGTAGGGACCCAAAATCTCACGCCAGTTTGCGGCTAGGTCTCTGCGTAGGGCAAGTTCTTGGTAGACAGCCAAACTTTGTCTCCCACCTGATCTCTGGACCTTCTTGGCGCCGCCGATCAGCCATCCGCTTGTAATCCGCTTTAGCCTGGTCCACTGAGTGCGCAGCATCTCTTGCATCGCAGTGAGCTCCTGTAGCCAATCTTCTGCTGCAGGCACATCTCTCGGACTGGTCTACAGGAGGGTAGAACCCACGGTGATGTCCATAGTTGGCAAAGAAAGGCGTTTCTTTGATAGATTCTTGCGTCGCATTGTTGTAAGCAAACTCCGCCAAAGACAACAATGACGCCCAATTGTTCTGCTGATAGTTTACATAGCACCGCAGATACTGTTCCAACGTGGCGTTAAACCTTCGGGTTTGTCTGTCGGTCTGGGGTGATGAGCGTGAGACATCCGTGCTTCAATCCCAGCAACTTCTGAACCGCCCGCCAGAACTGGAAGTGAATTGGTGCCTCGATCCGTCACCAAATTCTGTGGAAGTCCATGCAAACGAAATACATGTTGTACAAACATGTCAGCATTCTCTTTAGCAGTATGCACCCTACACACGGAATGAAGTGACTCATCTTAGGAGACAGTCCACCACGACCAGGATCGTGGTGAACCCCTTGACTTTGGCAGGTCAGTGATGAAATCGGCTGAAATCATCTTCCATGGAGCCGAAGGGTAGGGAAGCGGCTGAAGCAAACCGCCGGCTTGCCCCTGCTTGCTTTTAGCCGCTGGGAGACAGGGCAAGTGCTGACGTAAGCCTCCACGTCCCTCCACACCTTGGGCCACCAAAAATCACGCAGCACCAACTGTAAGGTCTTGAACAGCCCAAAATGTCCTGTGGCCCGGCTATCATGGCAAAGTTTGAGAATGTCCTCTCTCAGGCCCGGGGGAAACATATATACAATTGTGGCGGTATAGCAAGCCGTTCTTTACTTGGAAAGGGGTTTGCACCCCCTTGGCTAGTTGCTCTTGAACCCAAGGGTCTCCCTTTTGTCGAGCTTGAATCCGGTCGCTCAGAGTTCTCTTGTCCCCCGGGTCTGGGTTGACCACCGGGGAAGTCTCAGGGGCTGCGCCAGTGGCGGCAAAGTTTTCTGCTTTTAGCAGCGGGGTCTCGGAAAGCCCTTCTCCTTCTCTGACATATTCTGGCTTTCGCAGATGGTGTAGTTCCTTTCCGGCGCGTCAGCTGCCGGGAATAGTAATCACAGGGCAATAAGTCTGTCCCTGCGGCTGTAGCAGGATCGCCTCCCACTGCTACATCCGATGCATCTGCTTGCACAATGAAAGGAGTGTGGGGGTTAGGATGCTGCAGAAGCGGCTGCGTGGTGAACAGCTGCTTCAACTTCCGGAACCCTGCGTCCGCCTCCGATGTCCACCAGAACGGCACCTTTCCTCGCAAACACTGGGTGATGGGGGTCGGCCCACTTGGCAAAGTCTGGGATGAACTTTCTGCAGAAGTTGGCAAAGCCCAAGAATCTCTGAATGTCTTTTTGCTGGCAGGAGCCTTCCAGTCTGCCACAGCTTGGACCTTGGTATCATCCATGGCGATGCCTGTGGGAGAGATGTAGCCCAGGACATCCACCTCGCGTAGATCAAATGTGCATCTCTCCAACTTGGCATAGAGACCGGGGTCTCTCAGCCTCTGTAGCACCTCCTTCACAGGGCGGTCGTTGGTCGCCTGGTCAGGCGAAAAGATCAACAGATCGTCCAAATACACTGCCAGATAACGATCTAACAGGTCTCGAAAGATGTCATTCATGAAGTGTTGAAAACAGGCGGGAGCATTACACAACCCGAATCCCATAACTCTGTATTCGAAACTTCCCCATTTGGTCTGGAAAGCGGTCTTCCATTCGTCGCCCTGACGAATACGCACCAGATTGTAAGCACCTCTCAGGTCCAATTTGGTGAAAACTTTAGCTCCCCTCATCTGCTCCAACAGCTCCAGGATCAATGGCAGGGGGTAGCGGTTCCGAATCGTGATCTTGTTGAGCTCTCGGTAGTCATTGCAGAGCCGCAACTCCCCAGATTTCTTCTTGACAAACAGGATGGGCGCCCGGCCGGGTACTGGGAAGGCCGGATAAACCCCCTTTCGCAGATTCTCATCCAAAAACTCCCGGGAGAGCATTTTGCTCGGGTTCCGAGAGAGGGTAGAGTCTTCCACGCGGGATGGGGGCTCCGGGCTCCAACTCAATGGCATAGTCATAAGGTCGGTGGGGAGGCAAGCGTTCCGCCTCCTTCTCGCTGAAAACATCCCAAAACCCCGCGTACTTTTTGGGCAAAGTAGCAGCTTGTTCTACCTCTTGGGCCTGGCACGCCCGGGCCGTCATGCTATGTCCCTGGCAATGTTCAGAGGAAAACTGCAACTGCCTTTTTGGCCCAGGAGATCATGGATCGTGAAGAGTCAGCCAAACAATTCCCAGAATCACCGGGAAATCTGACAACTTTGTTACAAGGAAAGAAATGTCCTCTTTGTGCGAGCTTGTCCACATCTTGGTAGGGGCAGTGTATTGGGTCACAGCCCCCGCTTTTAGTTGCCTTCCGTCGATGGTTTGTACGCCCTTAGGCTCCTTGAGATCATGAAATTGTAATCCGGCAGACTTGGCATAGTCTGCATCAATGAAGTTGTTGGTGGCCCCTAAGTCAATCATGGCATGTACCATCATTGGGCCCTTCTCTTTGGACCACAGGGCGACCATCACCAAAAACAACTGTCCAGTCTGGGGTTCTGGGGGAAGGTTAGCGACCGTGGCCGAGTTAGCGAACCCACTTAAATTCGGCCGGCCCCTTCCCCCGCCGTCTGGATGGCGTCTTCATCCTCCTGGGGCTCTTCAAACGCGGCCGAGGCCCAAGGGGTCTTGCCGCGGTTTCTGGGGGCACTCCTTGGAAAATGACTGGATCCTCCACAGTACCAGCACAGGTTCAGCCGCTGGCGCCGGCTTTCTCGGCGGCGTCCACTTTGGGCTTCACGTGCCCCAACTGCATGGGCTCCGGTTCATCTAACGGCTGGGGAGCCGGTGCGAACGGCCGAAACGAAAAGCGGCTGGCCCCCGTCTCCTTGTGCACCACCGGTTTCTACTCGAACACTTTGTCCCATCGTCTCCGGGTCTGCAATCCAGCCTCCACCCGTATGCTCAAAACGATCGCCTCCTCCAGGTCGGCAGGCCGAGTAGCCCCTCTCAAGATTTCCTGTTGCATCTCCGGCGACAGGCCTTTCATATACTGGTAACGCAAGGCAGCGGGATTCCAGGCCACTTGAGCTGCCAACACACGGAACCGCGTGATGTACTGGGACAAGGGCATGTCTCTCATAGACAAACGATCCAGCTCCTCTCCGCCAGCTCTGCATTCACGGGCTCTCCCCAAGTAGTCTTGATGGCCTCCAGGAACGCCGCCAACGTAGCCACTTGTGGGGATGCGGACTGCAACTGCGTGGTAGCCCATGCCGCCGCCGTCCCTTCCAGGAGAGTGTAGACAAAGCCCACCTTGGCTTGTTCGGTGGCGAACTCCGTGGGCCGGAGTTCCAGGTACATTTCACATTGTCCAATGAACACGTTGACTTGAGCCGGGTTACCACCAAACCGGGCCGGAACAGATACAGAAGGGTGTCGGCCAGCTCTGGCCCGCAATTCTCCCAGTTCCTGCTGCATCTCTGCAACTTGGGCGGCGGTCAACTGAGTCATTTTGCTGACCCGTCGTCTGGAGCGTCCCGTGGTGTGAAAAGGGGTTCGTGGAGTAGCTCGGCCAACTGTCACGATGCAGGGTCTTGGCCCAGCCCCTTAATCACACACACAGAGACGGTAATCAGCTAACTATTTATTGAATAATAAGAAACAGGTGAAAAGGTAAATTGTCCATAAAAAGTATCAAAAAGTTCAATCCAAAAGATAAAGAGTCCATAGGTAAAATCCAAAGGCAGACGTGGCAAAGGCTCCGCAAAACTATGCAGATCAAGGACTTGGTCCGTGGCAAAGAACAAGGCAAAGTTCATGAACAAACCCAAGAAACTTCTTGGCAAGGCTTGAGCCGGCAACTTGGTTCCGTGGAACTCTGCTCGCTTCACTCCTCTTAGAATAGAAGTGGCCGAGCTACTGAGGATCCGTTCCCACGGATCCTATACTTAATCCCTTGGCGAGGCCCCCGACGCCTAGGCTTCGGCAGCAATCTGTGCTACGGGATCTAGCGCCTCTCTGGCGCTCTAGGCTACGGTGCCAATCTCTCCTGCTGGACTCAATGCTCCGTCTCCTATCAAAGCTCCATCCTTGCCTCCCAGCACCTGTGTCGCTATCTTCATGAGAGCCGAACTCCCTTTCAGCTTCCATGGGCTCATCCTCCACTGTTTCCCTGATCCTTTTCTGCGACCCGTAACCACCTGGTTTCTCATAATGATCAGAATCATCACTCTCAGGGTCAGCCTGAACTTGCCAGCTAGCATAGCCGTCAGGCCATTCATCATCCCAGGCCAAGCTCTCTGTGGGAGAGGAAGGCCCAGCTAACTCACCAGCCCCTTCCTCCATGTCCTCGTCAACTGCAGCTGGCCCTAATGCAAGTGGGACCCCCGGTGCTGCCCCCTGCCCCCCAGGCACGATAGGGAACTGGGTTGCTACAATCAGCATACAATGCATTACAATAATCCAGCCTTGAGGTAACTGTGGCGTGGATTACCATTGCAAGGGCTTCTGTTGGAAGGTAGGAGGCCAGCTGCGTCACCTGGCAGAGATGGTAAAAGGTCTGCTTACTGATGGTAGAAATCTGAGCTTCCATCGTCAACCGGGAATCCAGCAAGACACCGAGGCTTTTCACCGTGGCAGATGGGGCTAATGGTTCACCTTCAAAGGTGGGCAGAGGGCAAGCCAGTTCTAGGGGCTGACCAGGCCATAGGATATCAGTTTTGGCAGGGTTCACCTTGAGTCTGCTCATGCGCAGCCAGCCTGTCACGGCTTCCAAACACAAGGAGAAGTTATCAGGAATTGTTGTTCTCCCAGGTTCTAAATGCAAAAGGAGCTGAGTATCGTCAGCATACTAATAACATTCTAAGCCGAAACTCCTCACCAACTCAGCCAGTGGTTGTACATAGATACTAATTAGTACTGGGGAGAGAATAGCTCCTTGTGGTACTCCACATTGGAGGGGAGATGTTTTAGATACCTGGCCTTCCCATTCTACTTTTTGGCTATGGTCCCTGATGAATGGCTCAAACCATTTAAGGGCCACCCCTTGGACTCCAATAATAGCTAGATGTTATGATATGGGGAAGGGAGAAATGGAATAACAAATCTTGATATTGCCATTTTATATAATGTCATTGCATATAATCGTATGAGCATCCATGGATTTTGATATTCACAGGGTGATGGTGGCCGTCATCTTGGAATCAAACCCCAGGAGATATTAAGGACCCACTGTATAGCATGAATGCTTCATTCATAGCTGCTCTTCTTTTGCCTTGTATTTTTTAAATCCTGTATCCCAGGTACAAACATGTATGCAAGGGACACACATGGACATATTATTCCGTCACATGGCAACATATTGTGGGGAAGCAAAAACATAAAATGAGAGGTAGGAAGAGTTATTATTTTTTATTTATTTACTTACTTCATTTATACCCTGCCTTTCTCACCCTGCAGGGAACTCAGGGCAGCTTACAAACTCTGGCAAACATTCAATGCTGCATCATAGACATAAAAATAAAATCAATATGACAATAAACATACCCTATCAAACTATAAACCATCAAATATATGAGCAAATAAAATGCATACTACAGTAAAACAGATTACAGCACATAACATATTAAAACCTAAAGTGTTAAGTCTTGATTTTATACTTATTAGTTAGTCCATAGTCATTATCCAAATGGTTGAGGTTGAATTCTGTTTTAGCCTATTCTCCAAACAGAGGCAGGTTTTTAGTATAGACCTGCCTGTGCCTTAGTACAGTCTGCATATAGAGGCAGGTCTTTAGTTTTTCTGAAGACCAGGAGGAATAGGGCCTGGACCGAAGGGAATTCCACAACCAAGGGCCACCACTTTGAGAAGGCCCTGTCTCTTGTCCTCACCAGTTGTGCTTGCAAAGGAAGTGGGACCAAGAACAGGACCTCCCCAGCCGATCTTAAAACTCTTGTTGGTTTATAAAGGAGATGTGTTCAGACAGGTAAGTTGACCAGAATCATTTAGGGCTTTATAGGCCAAAGCCAGCCCTTTGTATTGAGCCCGGTAGCAGACTGGCAGCAAGTGGAGCTGATGTAACAGGGATGTTGTATGCTCCTTGTACACCGCTCCAGTGAGAAATCTGGCTGCTGCCCGTTGGACTATTTGAAACTTCTGGGCAGACTTCAGAGGCAGCCCCTTTTTATCTATTAAAATATTTATGTGCTGTCTCTGATGCTCTAGAGATTATTCATAATTCCATAAAATAGCCAAATGTTATGAAATGATTGTACAGTTTTGTTTTAAAAAAAACCACAGACATTATACAATGACAGATATATGTATACAATGGCCTTGTCTTTATAGGATTCACTACAACAGATGAATTTTTGTATGACATTGAGTTTGAATCTGAAACAGGAAAATCACAGCTCAAATCTGCAGTCGCTGTAAATTTAATGAAGAAAGAACTGATTTCAGAACTGAATTATGACTTTGATCTTCAATGTAGTATTTGTACCCTGCAAACCAATAAGGTAATCTATATGTAGGATAGTTCCAAAGGACTTGCACTCTGCAATTGGTACAAATTCGTGACATGGGCCCCCTTTTCCCTCACCGGATTCCTCACCTGCTTTGAAAAAACAAAAACTCTTTAATATTTTGCTTAGCGATGTTTGAGCACTTTACATCTCTGGATTCATGATTAATATTTATAGTATGGCATTTATGTTTATTAATTACACTATGTAACATGATTTTTGTTCCCGGGTTATAAATGTCATTTCCTAATTAGTTCTATGATAAAAACATGGACAAGATTTATTAAACTGCAAAACTTTGTTTTGTGGGACATCCTGCAGAACATTTTGCTATAGTTTTTCAATAAATATCTCATAGACTCTCAACCAATTCAACATAGTTTGTGGCAGCCAAAGTACGTAAGCACAAACATGAAATAACATTTTCAAAGTAGGAACAGGGGGATCACATTTTTTTACGTAATGTCATCTATGAGTGACAAAAGCCCTTTAGATGCTGTTACCTGATTCTGAGGTCTAGTGTCAATTCTCCTCATATAGTGAACAGACAAAACTTAACTCATTTATATTATAAAGTCTGAAAATCCTTAATCAATACTGACTTCCTATTTTTATAGTGTAGTTGACTGTAATGCCATGGAGAAAGTGTGGGGCAATTTGTTCTCGCCTCCCCGTGTTCGAAAAACCTGTTAGAGATGCAAACACTCTCCCTCCTTATTGATTTTACTCATTATCATGCAAACATAATAATGACTACTTTTCACTGTTTCCAGAAAATGTTGTGATGTTGTGATGTAAGGTGCAGACATACCATAAACATGGATGTGTGGAAGTTAGTTTGTCAGACATCATTAAAAAAACCTAGTGTATGTATTTGGCATTGCCTGAATGTCAGAGGGGCTACTTCCCCCTGCTTTTGGCTCTTCTTTCCATTTTATTTCCCCTCATACCTTTTCCCCTTTATTTTGTCTCTCCTCCTTTCCTCTTTTCTCTGTGCCTTTCTTTCCCCTTTCTTTTCTTTTCTTTTCTTTTCCTCCTCTTTCTCCACCTCTGAGAGGGCCTGCTTCATAATGTCTCAATGGCAACATATCTATCTTTGTGGCTCCTTCCTTCCTTCCTTCTCCTCATATATGTCACCTTTCTTTCCCAGTGACGTCACATATGGCTACTTCACCTAGCAGCAGCCAATCCAGTGATGACACAAAGGGACACCTCACCTAATGGCAACCTATGTAGTACAAACAGATAGACAGACATACTTTGACTTTTAAAAGTAGGGTTTTTTTTCGCTCAGGGTTTTTTCTTTCATGTTGATGTGCCTGCAGTCTTGGCATTATGCTCCTAATTCTGGACCCATAAAAGGTACATGTTCAGTTCTCATGCTTGGGTTCTAGAAGGCAATATTAACTATCAGGATTTCTGAAAATTGTTTCGTTTCTCAATCTATTAATGTTTTCTTCTACAGGGCTTGCAATTTGAATGTGAAGCACTTTTTCCACAAAGGAGTCCATATTCATGTCATGCAAAAACAGTAGTGGATGCTTAGGACCACCTTCTATATTGATGACTATAGACGCTTGCTTGCACAGACATGTTGTGTCCTTGATATGACTGCAGACTAATGAATAGGAGAAAATGTGCTTCATCCAAAAAGTCGACAATTTTGGATGGGCAGTGAATCTAGTTTGATAATGAAAGTCAGTCTTAAGAAGAGATAAAATGATATGTAAATATGCACTAGCTTCCGACATTTTGGCAGACACCATCAGCCATCACCTGGCATCACTGCAATCTAATGAAGAAAATAAGGAAAGTTTGGATTAAGTTAGACTTTGATTTGAACCTAGAAAAGACACTTTCAGATCTTTCCTCTGATTGAAAATTATTGGACATTCTAACTCAAATCATTGTCACTCATCCTCAGTTCCACAATATTTTTCATTGTTGCCAAGATGAACTTGGCATTTTAAATAGATAGCAGCAGTTCAAAAACAACAACAACAACAAAAACACTCATTGTAGCTTCGAGGGACACAATTCCATTTCAGTGAAGTCAGCTAGAGTTGTCACTGAATCTTGGTGACAGAATTTTACATTTCTTCAGAAACTGGAACTTAAATCTCAATTACAGAGCTGTCATACTGTTGTCATATTGTAAATATTTTTTCTCTTCAACTGCCTGATGAATGAAAATGCTACCATACAGAAATCAAGACTACAGGCCACATATAAGTGCAAAGCAATTACACTGTACCAATTAGTTTGGTTCTTCATTCCTCCCACAGAAACACAGAGGGAAAATAATGTGATTTATTTGACGGCTTCTTCCAAAGTATGAACAAATGTACTATCCTGTCTAAAAATAATATCTACAATCTAATTTAGACCAGCTATATAACACATTGCAGGTCTCAGAAATAAAGGCTTACCTCGCACCTTGGACATTGATTTATTTTTGACTTGTGTTTTATTCTGCCTTCTGTTATAATGAATATTTAAAACTTAATTTTGAAGGAATCTGGCAACATTAGTGGTGCAACGGAGTACAGGAGGCATCTGAGGTTTCCGGTACTGTTCATCGCTACTGAACCTGAAGTAGATGACATCATTAATATTGAAGCAGTTAGTTTAAACAAGGAATCTGAGTTAGGTTTAGGGGCTTACAAGCCAAACAAGGTAAGAATATTCAAGAAAAAATATCTGTGCCTTTTTTTTTGCTGGAGCTGAGAGCTGAAGATTTTGAAATGCAGCAACCACTAACTCTTGGAGTGAAGTTGACATAATAGTGTAGAACAGCTTGCCATTTGCATAGTGGTAAATTATTTCACAAGGTAAACTGCCATGTTTATCAAACACTAGTGTGTGCAGGTAGGTTTTCATTTATATTAAATGGTTTATATTTTTTATGATGTTCGTGCCAGCCTTTTGTTTTAATTTATGGTAGTGCAGTGTATTTTTTACTGTCTTTATATTTTAATTCTGTTGAGCTGAGCTTGGTCCCCATGTAAGCCACCCGAGTCCCCTTTGGGGAGATGGTGGCGAGGATACAAGAATAAAGCAGTATTCTTATAATGTAGGTATTTTTAATGTTTTTAAATGGAATGACCACGTTTTAACCATATTCATTCATCACTTAATTTTTGTAATTTTAATGTTTTATCTCTATTTTTTAATTATTGTAAGCTTCCTTGAACTCACTTTGAATTTAAAGGGATAGAAATGTGATTAAATAAATCAGGACATTTATGGAAAAGGTGCTATTGGAAATGGATGAGCCAGTTAACACTTACAGACACCATAGGATTATAGAATAATTCATGTATACACAAAACATATTTATTTACTCATTATTGCTTTTTCTATCTTGCCCTCTATCTACAGATCTCAGGTGATAAGCAATAAAAGTAATCTGGCATATAAAAACAATGTCAATACAAAACATGACTTTTAAGCTCTGAACATGGTGGGGGAAGAAAGGGTGACACAGTCAACCAGGCCTCTGATTGGCTGAGAAAGTGAAAACACACACAAACTCTCATCATGCCTTGGGAAGAAGCACAGGTCCCTTAAATGTAATGCCACTACAAAATGTCTGCTGTGAAAGCAAGTTCCATTTGTCTCAAGCAGGCACTGTGGACAGGCTTAAAGGATCCTCAGGGCTTTCTCTTAGCACACTGCTGGAATGGAGCCCTGCCAGAAGTAGCCCTGCATCATATGATGGGCTCTGGTGGACTATATCCCAGCTCTCATCCTGGCACTCTCCATGGATCACCCACCAAGGTGACAGTTTTAGACCCATCACAAATTTTTCCCCAACCACCCTCTTTTGAACTAAAAATATCTATAACTACTTTGAGAAAGCCTGAAAACTACTTAAGCACCACGAAGCATTTGCCTACCCCATTGCATTTAAATGCTGAGGGAACAAAGTAAGGTGGGAAAAATGCAGGGAGTAAAAATCAAATTAGTAGTAGCAAAGGACACAGTTTATAGGAAATCGCCCAAAGGGGAATTTTGGCGCATCCAGTGTTAATCCCATAGAAAGCACTAATGTAGCTGTTCACTCCTCATAAAAATGGAAGAAGAGGCTCAAAGGAATATGATGTTGAATTGGTTCAGAATTACATAGTGACTTTCCTTAAAACCAGGTAACTGCTGAGTTAATCAGAGAAAGAGAGATTTGAGGAGATTACTGATACATAATTTGTAGAGGACTAAGTTTCATAAATTTAAATTGAATTTTAATACCTAGTCATATAAGTAAGAGAGAGGAGGAAGAGAGAGAGAGATTGGAAATAAGCATCCTCACATTCAAAGGATGCCCTTGGCTATTATTGATTTTCTACAAAAAGCTGGCATCTTGCCTTTGTCTATCACAGATGGGCACTTGTCCCGGACATCTCATGGCTCATTGGAGAGAATTATTAAGAATATAGCAAACTTTTCTGTCACAATGATTAAACTATCTTGTTCAATGCAGTAGGCTGTTTTATAGTACAAAAGTGAAGTAATTGCATTGGCTTAATGCTATAATCTCCTGGTAGATATTTGAAAGTAGTGAGAAGAGAGACCTAATGTTCTCAGAAAAGATATAATAAAACCTGAATCATTACAGTTATATAGAAGGAAAGCCTAGGATGGAAACTTGACTTGGCCTCAGAAACTGGAAGATGATTACTGCATTATACTGGAGGAGTATTTGTACCTCCTTTTCTACATTTCCTTCTATTTTACAGTAAAACATGATAATTTATTATGTTTCCAATTTTCCTAAAAGTTCACCATTTGCCATTCTTTCCTTTTGTTTTGTTGTTTCAATGATTTCAGGATAGAAAATAAAACATGTTTTTCATAGATACAGGAAGAGAATGAGACATGTACTCATTTTTAGGAATCTAAAGTGCAAAATGGTCAGCTAGTTGGAGAAACAAGGACTGAGCGAGAAAGTTTCAGTGGAGACCCTTTTACCCATGACAACTCTTTCCAGAAGTGAAATGCCCTTTCTGAGGAAAGATTTCTCTCACTTTCTGGGTTGTCTCACCCCTGTTTTTAACTATGAGTCATTTGCAAACCAGATGTTTGTAACTCGGGAACTGTCTTTCTCAATTACTTTATCAAACAGTGCACACAAGACTTCTCCATGTTATATTTATTTCCCAGAGGAATTCCTGCCACATATCCCTTATTTTTGGCTGTGTTCATCTATGCTATGCTGAACAACCATTTTATAGTATTACTAGGAGAATGCCCAACAATACGCTGTCTTGTGAAGAATCCTCTTACACCTTCAGCAGTTGAATATTTAGCATAGGAAAAGTGAACTCAGGCCTATTTTTTTTTTTTATATTATTGACTGGATTTTTTTCTTTCTTTGCTTCTGTTGGTTTTCAACTCTCCCTAGGGCTTCCAAGCCAAAAGTAACATATGAAATAACATGGTATTGCATCATAAGCACATGGAATTTGAACAGTAAATGTGGCACCTCATTACTGTATTGAGAAAAGAACAACCATGGAAATCTTCCCATCTGTAACAATCTGTTGTGTCATTCTTTAGCAGACAATCTCTTTCAGCAGTCATAAAACCAGTACACAGATCCTGTTTAGTCTCTTTTAGGCCTTTAAAATGATGATCTTTTTCGTGAGATCTTCTGCATAAGAGTGTTGTTAATAACATCGACTGAGTGGGCACTGTGTATCTCAGATCTTGCACAAAATTTTGAGAACATGTGGGTAAATAGTGAAATAAAAGTGCCAAGTAAACAGTATGTTTTTGTCTGTATCGATGTTAAAGAATATACAGTATATTAGTGTGGTGCATTGGTTAAAGGTATCAGACTAGGATTGGCAGCATTAGGTCCAAATTCCAACTCAACTATGAAAAATAATCTATATGTACCTTAGATTTGTTATAGTAATAAAGTGAGAATTAGAACAAGATATGCTGCCTGTAATTGTATAAGAGCAATCAATACTTTAAAGATAATTCACTATGTTGTTGTTATATTATTGTATTATTGTATTATTTTGAATTACTGGTGTAGTACATTAAGTATGTTATAGGAAAGTACATTCATTAAGATAGTCCTTAACATTTTGTGTTGTATTTGTGTTCTATGATGTCATTCAGTTGGATACAGAATTAGTATCATAGAAATTGCTAATCAATACCAGACAAAGAATTAGCATATTTTATCTTTTAATCAATTGTGTGAAGTTCCCATAGTGCAGATTAGAACAGAGCTCTGATTCCCCCTCACCCGATGTTACAGTTGAAATAATGCTAATGCCGATAATGGCTTTTAAAAGAAAGATCATTCAAACCTTACTGTGCTTGCTGTGTTGTTCAAGTATGACTTATTTTAAAGCAATGTATATGTAATAATGAAGCTGCAGGGAGCAAGAATTTACACAAATGCATGCCAATTTTTTTTAAAGCCGAAGCAAAATATTAAGAAAACATACTGCTCATCAATAGAACACCTCCCATGATACAATAGCAGCAGGTAGGTGTGTTTCATCCTGGTGAGCCCTCCAGGTGTTTTGACTTCAGCTCCCAGAATTCCTGGTCATTGGAACAACTACTCTACGCTTCTGGGATTTGAGGCCCAAACAATTCGAGTGCCACAGGT
>JARBWK010002318.1:0-15443 GCA_030556195.1 Anolis apletophallus
CGAAGCTGGGGAGGGTGGGGCATGGCGCGGCCAGGAGAGCTGAAGCTGGGGAGGTGGGGCATGGTGCGGCCTGTGGGAGCTGAAGCTGGGGGTGGGGGCATGGTGCGGCCTGTAGGAGAGCTGAGCTGGGGAGGGGCGGGGCATGGTGTGGCCTGTAGAAGAGCTGAAGCTGGGGGGGCATGGCGCGGCCTGTAGGAGAGAAGCTGGGGGGAGGGCGGGGCATGGCACGGCCTCAGGAGAGCTGAAGCTGGGGGGGGGGGGTGGGGCATGGTGCGGCCTGTAGGAGAGCTGAAGCTGGGGGAGGGGGGGGCATGGCACGGCCTGTAGGAGAGAGCTGAAGCTGGGGGGGGGTGGGGCATGGTGCGGCCTGTAGGAGAGCTGAAGCTGGGGAGGGGGCTGGGCATGGCACGGCCTGTAGGAGAACTGAAGCTGGGAGGGTGGGGCATGGTGCGGCCTGTAGGAGAGCTGAAGCTGGGGGAGGGGCGGCATGGCGCGGCCTGTAGGAGAGCTGAAGCTGGGGGGGGGGGTGGGCATGGCACGGCCTGTAAGAGAACTGGAGCTGGGGGGAGGGGCGGGCATGGCACGGCCTGTAGGAGAGCTGAAGCTGGGGGAGGGGGGGCATGGCACGGCCTGTAGGAGAGCTGAAGCTGGGGAGGGGTGGGGCATGGTGCGGCCTCTAGAGAGCTGAAGCTGGGGAGGGGGCGGGGCATGGCGTGGCCTGCAGGAGAGCTGAAGCTGGGGGAGGGGTGGGGCATGGCGCGGCCTGTAGGGAGAGCTGAAGCTGGGGGGCGGGGGCGGGGTATAGTGCAGCCTGTAGAAGAGCTTATGCTGGGGGGAGGGGGTGGGGCATGGCGCAGCCTGGCTCTGCCCCCTCCCTCGGCTTCGCACTCCCAGCAGCTGCTCCAGCCTGAGGGACAGTGCCAAGCCAGCATTGTGCTGGCTCTGGCACCGCTGGTGGCATTGCCCCCTCAAGGCTGGAGCAGCTGCTGGGAGAGGTGAAACCGGGGGTAGCCTGGCTCCGCCCCCTCCCCGGCTTCGGCACTCCCAGCAGCTGCTCCCAGCAGGCCACCAACCCCCAGCCGTTCTTTACTGTGTTAGAGTGTCATTTTGTGTCATTTTGGTTGGTGGTGTGCCCCCGGATTTTTTTAATATTAAAAGTGTGTCGCGGCTCAAAAAAGGTTGGGAAACACTGATGTAGATGCTACAGAGCTGATTACACACATACTTTCCAAGGTTATGGTTTGTGGTTGTACCCTCAGTCTGCTTGGTTTTGCAGAACCTTCAATGGAACTCTGTGAGCCTAATAGTTCAATGAGTCACATTAGTCCTCTACTGTAGCATATCGAGTGACTATCAATTTTGTTTGAGAATTCAACGGAAAGAACATTGCTTTTCAGCAATAATTTGGTAAAAAAGCATGCTTGTGCTGCT
Organism: Anolis apletophallus; assembly: GCA_030556195.1. Classification (NCBI taxonomy): domain Eukaryota; kingdom Metazoa; phylum Chordata; class Lepidosauria; order Squamata; family Anolidae; genus Anolis; species Anolis apletophallus. The sequence goes on from JARBWK010002318.1 coordinate 1,432, forward strand.
CAGGAACAGCAGTAACAAATAAATAAAGTTCCAGTTGCTACACTAAGTAACAAATAAAGGACAACTAAAAGAAGAGACTTGAAAGTAAGTTGGCAAATGAGAAATGAAAGGGAACCAGGAAAAGATAATCAAAACATGACCTATCCCCTCAACAGAACTGCTAAACAAATGGGAAAATGCTATGAAGGCTAGAAAATGAAAATCCAGTGGACATCAGAAAACCTAAAATTCTTCACAGTGCTTTTCATTTTACTCTTTTTAACTGGGGGTTCATTGGTACCCTTTTAAGCATTTATATATTAATTCCAGAGCCAAGGGTTCTGCATTCATTGATTCAACCAACCACAGTTCAAATCTATTTTTGCGGGAAATAGCAAATGTTGATTTTGCAGCATGTCAAGCACTATGCTAAGGAGCAGGCATAACCTTCTATACCCGTGGTTCCCCAAAGTGGGCAGTACCGCCCCCTGGTGGGCGTGGGGTAATCAAACAGGGCGCTAGGAGGGTCAGGAGAATTTGGGGGCGCTGAACCCCTGTGAGGGGGCGATGGCGTGAGCCAGGCTTGCCACTTGCAGGGTCACGTACTTGCGAGGGCATCCCCATTGGAAGAAAGAGGCCACACAGGACTGCGCTGTGGGTGGGGTTGACGAAAGAAAGGAGGCGCGCGTTGAAGTTTCCATGGCAATGCTTGCCGGGGATTCCAACTTGCAGGGACAGTCACAAGCGCGCGATCCCTGGGCAGGCGTTGCTGTGGAAACCACAGCGCACGCCTCTTCCTTCCTCAACCCGCCCATGGCGCAGTCCTGTGTATTGCCTCTTTCTTCTAACGGGGACATCCTCGCAAGCGCGCCTTGCTGGGCCCAGCGTGGGGCGATCGGAAGATCCTATTCAAGGTGGCCTCACTTGTCCAGTGCTGGCCCCTTCTTTTTTCTGCCACAGCTGCAGGGCACCTTCCTGCCTATTTGGCGGGTGGGCTCAGGCGGGTCGCGTGAAAGGAGTTTAATTAAAGGTGTCTCATGCAGGCCCTGCCTGTGCGTCCACTTGCCAAACAGGTGAGAAGGTTCCCCATGGCCGCGGAAGAAAAAGGGTGGGCGCTGGACAAACAAGGCCCACCTTGAAAAGCGCTCCCACCCGCGCGCCCGTGCCAGACCCAGCAAGGCCAAGGAGAGCAGGGCTCCCTTCCAGCCAGCACCCAGGCAAGAGAAGGCAAGGCCTGGTGAGCAGCCTATCCTTTGCCTGGCAGGGGGAGGGCGGTGGGCCTTGTTGCGCCCAGCCCTAGTGGGCCCTGTGTTGTGCGTTGGGGTGGGCACCTCCAAGGTGGCCTCTTGCCTGGCACCAGCTCGTTCCCTCGTCAGCTGCAACTTTGGATGCAGGCGAACTATGACTCCCATGTGCAAAGGTCAGTCACCCCCAAACCCCTCCGGTATTCAGAGTTCTCCACATTGATTATGTATGCCCAGTTTGGTTCAGATCCATCCTTGTTTGGGTTCACAGTGCTCGCCAGATGTAGGTAAAGTTCTATTATTATTATAATTATTATTATTATTGAGAGTCTGAATGACCATCTGTCATGAGTGCTTTGATTGTGCTTTTCCCTTATGGCAGAAGGAAGTTGGACTGAGTGGCTCTTGGAGGTCTCTTCCAACCCCTGAATATTATTATTATTAAGGAGAATCTAAGCGACCATCTGTCATGAGTACTTTGATTGTGCTTTTCCCTTATGGAAGAAGGAAGTTGGACTGAGTGGCTCTTGGAGGTCTCTTCCAACCACATATTATTGTAGCAGCAAATTGGGAGTTATGGAACTCCAAGTGGCAAGTTACCTCTTACCAAAACGGCGGCATGGACGTGCGGGCGCAGGGATGAGGAATCACGCAACAACTTTACTGCTCTTGATGAAGTCAAAGATTTATTGCTTAACACCAGCTGGTGGGGTTGCCCCCAGAACGTGCTGTAAGGGGCAAACGGCCCCGGTCATTCTTAACACAAAGCTTTTATACCCTTCATGGCGGCATCCACAAAGCCCGCCCTCCTTCATAAACATTTTACAAACATCAATGGCTGGTGTCACAGAACATTTCATTAATCCAATAAACATAACATTTTCATTTGCATCACATCTTAATCCCCTCCTATGAGTTAGAACAATGAACATTTCTATGGTAGTCTTTCCCACAGTACATCTATCAGTGGCTGGGACTCTCATGTTCCCAACTAGCAACATTTGGCTTCTGCGGACTCCTTGCCAGCAACGGAGGGGGCAGAATCCCTCTGCTCATGCGCAGTTCTTATCCCTTTTGGCACTAAGGTAAACAAACCTCACGCCTTGTACTGTTAGACCAATCTGAGCCTACGTTATCTACGCTAGGCACGGGGTGTACTTTGGCAAATCACAGCATTGTCCAGAAGCACCAATCACAGTGTAACATTCACGGAGTCAGTGCCTGCTTGATTCTTGGCACAGAAACCCTCTTTTCTAAGCTCTACACGTGTGCAGCATCACTCTCTGACCGTACTTCTGCCGGAAAAGTACCAAAACCGCTTTTTTATTATTATTATTGTTGTTATTATTATTGAGAGTCTGAGTGACCATCTGTCAGGAGTGTTTTGACTGTGCTTTTCCCTTATGGCAGAAGGAGGTTGGAATGGATGACACTTGGAGGTCTCTTGCATCCCTAGGATTCTATTACCCGCCTCTTAACTGAAAGGGCAACACTGCTCCTGTCAACAGGCATCTGTCAGTTGACTCTCGTCAAAATTTGAACAAGATGCGTCATTTAGTTTGTGTTTGACAGCCATTGATAGCAGACTACTGCGTGATTTGAGGGGAAAATGGAAAAAAGTGAATTTCATGTGCTCATTAAGCATTATTTTTGCGGAAAAAAACCATCACTCAAAACAAGGCTGCTTGATAAATACTATGGGGACTCTGCACCATCAATTTCAATGGTAAAAAAGTGGTTTACTGAATTTTGTTGTAGGCGTACAAGCACGGAAGATGCCGAATGTTCTGGACGCCCAGTTAAGGTCTCTACACCCGAAACAACTGAAAAAATTCACGATATGGTGTTGGCCAATCGAAGATTGAAAAGAGAGATTGTGGAAGCCATAGGCACCTCACATGGCTCAGTGGTTTCAATTTTAAATGATCACTTGGGTATGAGAAAGCTTTCCGCAAGATGGGTGCCGCATTTGCTCACAGTGCAGGACAATGCAAGGGTGCACACATGTGCAGTTTCCATGGCAACAATCCATGAATTGCGGATATGAATTGCTCCCTCATCCGCCCTATTCTCCGGATTTAGCCTCGAGTGACTATTTGTTTCCAAATCTGAAGAAATGGCTCGGCGGAAAGAAATTTGACTCCAACAATGAAATCATCTCATAAACAAATACCTATTTTGATGACTTCGACAAATCTTATTTTTTGGAAGGGATAAAAAAATTGGGGAAACTTTGGACAAAATGTATAGAGCTCAAAGGAGACGACATTGAAAAATCAAAATGATTTTTTATCCAAAAACCTGTGTTTCATTCAGAAAGTCACGGACTTATTGATATGCCCCTGCATGGGAAAAGGATTAAACTGGTCATTCTTGTGGTGTCTTTCATCTTTTGATTTGTAGGTAAATATATACGTCTAACATACTAAGGTAACGCCAAAAATGAAGTCACCTTGAAGCAGCCAAATCAAGGAGTTATGGAACTCCGAGTATAAGTTAACTTTATCAAGCTACCTGAACGTGCGGGTACAAGGATGAGGGAAAACACACGACAACTGTGAAGTAGGTGAAAAATCAAACAGGTTTATTTCTGGCACCAGCTGGTGGGCTTCTGCCAGCAGAACACGCTGCAATCAGGGGCAAAAGACCCCGTCACTTTCAATACAAAGACATTTATACTCCAATGGAGGCATTTCAGTTAAGCCCACCCCTTCTTCATGGATAAAAACAATCATAATTGGCTGGTGATTACTGTTGATTACATGACATCTCATTAATCCAATAAACATTACATTTCCACTTGCATCACATCTCTAAGTTACACCTCTAAATAAGAACAATAGTCATTTATTGTTAGTTCTTTCTCACAGTACAGCTATCAATGCTAAGTCTCTGATGTTCCCAGGTTGAAACATTGACTTCCAGGCTCCGTGCCAGCAACGGAGGGGGTCAGACTCTCTGTCATGCGCAGTACTTTCTCAATTACGCATTACATTTTCCCATAGCACAACCTGTACTGTTCCATCCATTCTAAGCCTATGTTATCTTCCGTTAGGCACAGCGTGCCTCAGAAAGCATGAATCACAGTGTTATTTTCACATTGCAAGTGCCTTCCTGATTTTTGGCACAAGAACCCACTTTTCTAAGCTAAACACGTGTGCAGCATCACTCTCTGACTGTACTTTTTGCACGAAAAGTACCAAAACCCGCTTTATTCCAGAATTTCTTTTTTTGTGGGAAACTCATCACAAGGAGTTTCCTACACACATGTCTGGAACACCTTAAGAGGACAAATTCACTCTCCAGTCCCTTGGGACCACAGGTTCTCCAATTCGGACAGCATGCACACCTTTTACTGTATCTACGGAATTCTGCACTGCCCGAGCACAACATTTGAGCAAAATGGGCAGACAGCACATTATGATTAGCACAGAGCATATCACCACTATGATTATCATCACAAGCGACCACAACCAATGCAAATTAGGTAGCCAGTCTAGCAAGGAACTCCAAAAATCACTTGGAGCCGAGTAAGTCTTCTGTATATCTCTAGCCACACTCTGAATCTTGTTCAGATCCAGCTCAATGTCTCCACTCTTATTTATAAAATGACAGCAGGATACGTTCAGCCACGCACAGAGACCCCCCTCTTTGGACAGGAGGTAATCTAGGGCCAACTTCTGCTGCATAGCCATTCTTGCCAAAGAATTCACCTCCACCTGCATGGATGTCATTCCTTCATAGGTGTCATTGGCTAAAGATTCCAAGTCATAGGATAACACACGCAACTGTTTTATGCTCCAAGCCACATCCAACCTGGGCTCCGCAATTGCTATAAACCTCTGGCCTTCAGTTAGAAAAGTCTTGTCAGGATCATACCCATAGCGTTGCACATCAGCAAATGAGCGCTTATGGACATGTAAGTACAAATTAGTCACATGAGTCTCCTTGGGGAGCACTCTCAAACCCCCCAGGCTGCAGGGTGCCTAGGGTACAAACTCCAGACCAAACTACAGGAAGCACGGGCATTGCCACTTTTCCACAAATCCAAACAATTCCCTCGGGAAGTCCGGTGGCACGATACCCTAAACGTCTAGCAGGCAAATTCTGAACCAGGTTCACTATAGCATTCTCATGATGGTTTCTGAACAATATGTGAGTGCAGTTTGAGCCCTCCCAACTCCAAGTCCAGACACCTGTTGTTCTCAGACCACAACGTCCTCTGTACCTGCTATGCACTGTAATCATGTGATCACAAGCAGGATAGGAACCTAGCTCAATCTGATTAAAGAGCTCATACATGCCAAGCCTCTGGCTTCCTGCATAGTAAGGCCTCTCTTCCTTCTCCCATCTGAAACACAGCGCAGCTTTTAACACAGGAGAACGGTGAGTTACCATGAACCAAGCCCTTTCTGCTTCCCCTCCCATCAGTTCCTGCTTTCCCTTGGTGCTATTCCACCCTCTCAATGTCAACACCCCGCTAGGAACTATCGGCCATCCTGACTTATGGCTAGAAGGGCCTTGACTGCAAATCCAGCATGAATTCAGACTTAGTTCATGTGACATGTTAGTTATCAGTCTATGAAACATATTTTGCTCCCCCCCCCATGTGTCCCAGTAATGTACAATGTCAATATCAGAGCCATGTACCCAAAAATAGTCCTCACTCCCACCGGGCGCTTACTCCTGTTACGCTGTCCCATTAGGATGCTAAGCCACCACCTCAGTGAGAGTGCCTTTGGCTCTGTCCATCTTTCTTGCGTTGGACCACCATTACCCGGATTGGAGCGATGGTATCAGACGACTCTTCTGTGGTCTTCTTCTTCTGTGTGCCCCTTAAATAGGGCGTCGCAAAGTATTTGTAATCCTTAGGCGCAGGGGATTGCTTGGATCCACGGAAGACTCCAAAGCAACCGGCGCCCTTTTCACCCGACTGTAGTGTACCCATGGACGAATGCCTTCCACTTTTACCGCCGTTGGGGTGCTCAGCAGCACGGTGAATGGACCTCTCCATCTGGGCAGCAAAGGACGCACCTGCCACTCCTTAATGAGGACGGATTCGCCAACTGAAAAAGAGTGAAGAGAAGTAGACGGGAGAGGGGGTCGCAGATCTGCAGTATATTGACTCAGTTTCTCTAGCTGTTTCCCTAACATCTGGACATCTTGCAAAGTCTGTTGGTGTCCTAACACATGACTATCAGAAGTCAGTCCACACATAGGTTTTAAGTTCAATGGAGGCCTGCCATACAGTCGCTCAAAAGGTGACAAGCCTGTCTTCTTATGAGGGGTACATCTGACCTCAGGAGGGCTAAAGGTAACGCCATGCTCCAGTTCAACTTAGTCTCTTGGCAAATCTTTGCTAAACAGTTTTTCAAAGTCCGATTGGCTCTTTCTGCCCTGGCAGAAGACTGCGGGTGGTACGCACAATGAAGACGCCACGTGATCCCCAACAATTTGCACAGTCCCTGGACCACGTGGTGCACGTACGCTGGCCCGTTATCTGAGCCTATCTGCAAAGGCATGCCGAATCTAGGAATAATGTCTTTCATGAGGCCTTTCACTACCTCAGCTGATTTCTCCGTGCGTGTAGGAAAAGCTTCAATCCAACCCGTGTAAGAATCCACAAAAAGCAACAAATAGCGGAAGCCTCCACTCATTGGCATTTCTGTAAAGTCTGTCACTAACACTTCAAAGGGCCAATTCCCTTGATACTGTATCCCAGGCGCTTTCAAAGGCCCTCTCTTGGGTTGTTCTTTGCACATGTCCAGCATCTCTGCGCAGCCAAGGACGTCAGGCTGTGCAAACCGTTGATGAACATCTGACTTTCTAGGAGCGCTGCCAGGGCGCTTCCCCTAGGTGTGTATTCTCATGGTAAAACTGTACTATGTGCCACGCTTTTGTCTTAGGAACAAATACGCGGTTGTCTGGCATTTTTATGAAACTGTCTTCCCATTCTCCACCCTCACTCAAAGCCCACTCTTCCTCCTCTCCAGTGTAGTTGCATTTCTCTACTTTGGGCTCTGAGTCAGTGAGATTTAACATTACAGGTATGTACTTCTGAGTAGCTACTCTTTGGCCGTCAGATCCGCTAGCCTTATTTCCTGAACCACGGTCATTACCTTTTGATGTGCTTTACAGTGCATCAAAGCCACTTTACTAGGGAGCCAAACAGCATCCAATAAATCCAACATCGCATCTGCATATTTGACCGCCTTTCAGCAGCAGTCAAAAAGCCTCTTTCCCTCCACAATGCCCGTGGCAATAAAGCGTTAAAACGCAAAACGAGAATCCGTATAGATATTAACCCTTTGCCCTTTGGCAAGTTTCAGCACGAGTCAGTGCAACCAGCTCAGCCAGTTGGGCCGAAGACCCAGGAGGCAAAGGTTCCGCTTCAAGAACCCCATCCTCCCAGGTGACAACAGCATAGCCGGCATAACGCACTCCCTCTCGTATACAACTTGATCCATCCGTGTATAGGGTTAAATCTACCTGTTCCCAAGGGAAATCACGCAAGTCTGGCCTACTGGAATAGACTAAATCCATTGTCTCAATGCAGTCATGTTGTGAGGATCTGAAGGGGTGGGCAAAGTGTTGCAGGATTTAACATGGGACACATCTCCAAGGTAACGAGGGGGTTATTACACAAAACACCCTCATACTTAGTCAGTCGTTCATTTGTCAGCCAACGCGGACCCTTTGAATCTAATAGTGCTTTTACATGATGGGACCCTCACGGTGAGTGCTCTCCCTAGGGTGAGCTTGGTGGCTTCTCTGATTAAATCCACAGCTGCAACAGCCCCTCAAACAAGGGGAAGCCCTGGCTACTGTGTCTAACTGCTTTGACAAATAAGCTACAGGGCGTTGCCATGTACCTAAATACTGTGCCAAAACCCCTATCGCCGTCCCATCTCTTTCTGCAGCAAAGAGATAGAACGGTTTGTCTAAATCTGGCAGGCCCAGCGCAGGTGGTGAGATTACTTCCTTCAGCATCTGAAAGCTTGGTCACAATCTTCTGTCCACTCAAAAGGATCTTATTACTTCCTCTGGTGGCCTGATACAATGGCTTTTGCAATGACAGCATAATAGGGAATCAATGTCTTACATAAGAAGTGGTTCCAGAAACTCTCTTGTCTGTCTTCTGTCTTTGGGGTTGGAATAGCACAGATGACTTCCTTTCTCTCAACTTCCAACACCTTGCTCCCTTGAGTCAAGCCAAAGCCTAGGTATTTAACTTTCTTTTGACACAACTGTGCTTTCTTTGGACACTTTGTATCCTTTCTCTTCCAACACTCAACAGTTCTAGAGTGTAATGCTCACACCCTTTCTTTGGTCTTTGCACTGACCAACAGGTCATCCACATATTGAAGCACACACCTTCAGTCTCTGGAATTTCAAATCTGACAAGTCCTTAGCTAAGGCCTGGCCAAAAATGGTAGGGGAATTCTTATAACCTTGAGGCAATCTACACCACGTTGCTTGACGTCTTTGTCCTCCCTTGGGGTCTCCCATTGGAAGGCAAAGATAGGTTGTGAGATAGAGCTAGCCTAATGCAGAAGAAAGCATCACGTAAGTCCAATACAGAGAACCAAGCAGCTGTACTTGGTATTAGACTCATCATTATATATGGATTTGGGACAACAGGGTTAATGTCACTGTGGCTTGATTGACAGCCCAAGGTCTTGCACAATGCGGAACTTTCCATCTGATTTCTTAACTGGGAGGGGAGGGCCGACCCCAAGCTGACTCACACACACAATAATCTCATGATGTAACAGTCTTTGTAACTCTCCTTGGATTCCTTCCACAGCATCTCTACTGATAGGGTACTGGGCCTTTCTCACGTGAAGCTGACCAGTTCTGATCTCTACCACCACACGGGCAACATTTATCGCCATTCCTGGTTCATTATCTTCTCCGCCCCAGACCCTGGGAGTCCGTTCCCCAGCACCAAACTGTATCTTTCTTTCTAACTTGTTGCAATCTAAACAATCTGTATTCTTCTTGCTGTGGGACTGTGAGTTCCAACTGGCCTGTTTCCCAAAAATTCCAACCTTGCCCTTATCTTCGCCAGAATGTCTCTCCCTGAGGGATTGGACAATCTGGGACATACAGTAACTTATGTATCACCTCTCTCCCAGCAATGTTGCACTTTCTTTGCTGTAACAAAGACAGCATTTCTGTGGCTTCCTGTCACCCAACAACCTTGATGTGCTGACCACTAGGGTGCTAATTTCTTGTTCACTACAGACTTGTCCGCGCCGGTGTCTACTAGGAACTTTACACGTTGACCTTCCACATCTACGGCAATCAAAGGCTCCTCTGGGTCAAGTAACAGAAAAGCCCTGCCAATCTTTCAACATTCATCTTCCCACTCAACTTCCTCCTCTTCTTCTTCTTCCTGCATGGCAAAGCAGCCATAACAGCCTTCTCATAAGGCCTATAACTTCCTCTGCCTCTTCCCTAGGCTTTCCTGATCCTCTGGCTGGAATTTTGACTCTTTTGTATTGGCATCACTCTCCTCTGACATTTCCTCTACACATTCTTTTTGCCAGTGGGCTTCTTTGCAACGAGCGCACTGGTTTCGACCCTAATTTAAACTGTCCTCCACTGTTTCCTCTTCCTGACCCTCTGCCACGACTGTTTTTCTCTTCCTCTTCCTGACCTCTCCTCAAACATGCTCACCAAAACTATCCCTCTCTCTTCTTCCTATCCTTCTTCTCTTCTTCTACCTGCTCCTAGCCACAAACACCTGATCAGCACAGCCAACAGTTCAGTCAAATTCTTGCCCAAAACACTGGCTGTTTCTGTATTTTCTTTCTGATGTCTGGGGATGATTGAGAGATGAAGGATTGTGTGAGAGCAACCCTCCCATCATTCTGTTCTAGGTTGTAAGGGGCTATATTTTCTGTGTTTCCTCCAAACGCCGAGAAAAGCAGCAGGCGTCTCAACTGTTGTCCTGTTGGACTCCTTGTATCTTTTGGATACTAGAAGGTCGGGGTGGACCTTTTCTGATGGCTTTTAAAAGAATTTGCTGGTAGTCTCTAATTCTGTCTCTTTGATCCACATGATTCGGATCCCATCCTGGATCCTGTTCCACTGGGAACCTAGCACTCCCAAATGCACAGCTTCCATCTGCCCATGTCCCTCTTGGAGCTATCAATCTGGCCTGATTGATGATGCACCTTCTCTCTGCCGCAGTGAACAGGGCATTTTAAGCTGTTTACAATCCTACCAGGTGGGATCGTGGGTAGCCATAATCCTTCCAGAAGATCCCCATAGCACAAGGTTGCTCAGAATATGGGGGTATTATGTTTCCATTAAAAATGTCCGAACTTGAGAACGGGACTATTTGATAGGCTTGTGGGACCCTGTTGTGTACATCCAGTAGTGGGATCTGTCTTATAGACACCTAATGCCCCTCTCTCCACCTCCTCTTCTTCCCTTGCTTCCCTGCCCCCGGTTTTACTTCTGGTTCTCATGGGAGAAGCGGCCCGTCTCACACTGTGCCTTCTGTAAATCCGCAGCGCCTATCGCTCTTGTGGATTCAAAGGAGCTGCTCCGTTGCACTCTGGGGGAGGTCGCGCAATCAACTTCCCTGCTGCTTGGGGCACTCATCATCTTCCTCTCCGCTTGGGACGCACTATCATCCTGTCAGCGCTAGAGGTTGGCCCATCTCGCTTCTTCCTCTCTGCCTTGGGGACGCTCTATCATCCTATCAGCATTAGAGGGGTCCGTCTCACTTCTCTCTATATGTCTGTCTTCTACCAGGGGTAATCAATCTTCATGAGGCCTGATAAGCAGGCGGTTCCACAAGACGGGGTCCCTTTCTGACCGGGAGCAGGGTATGTCACTGGCCAGCATTGCTGAAATGGAGGGCCTGCGGGATGGCACGCTGCTCTAGCAGACGGAACGTCCGCTTGAACCCGCATTTGCCTGGCTCCTAATTCGAATCGGAAAGTCATTGGGAATTTACTGGAGTTGAAATTGGCGTAACGGGAACAGGAAGAAACTCTGCTTGCTGAGGGACGGCGGCGGGGACAGACGGGTTGGCGCAGTAGGAACAGCTGGGACCGCCTCCAGACTGCGTCACGACCGTTGACGGTCATCTGGACGCGGGCCTGTCCCAAGGGTGGGGACATTGAGAGCTTGAACAGGGGCACTCAAACTGGCGTAGAGCGGGCGCAGTGGCGCTCCCATGCTCGGTTGGGGCAATGTGTCTCTCTCTCTGTCTTCTCCTTAAAGGGGAAAGGTCTTCTTGCTCCGCCCGGCAACACCGGAGGCTTTCTCTCTACCTTCTGTTACAAAGCACCCTTTCTTTCCACGGGATCTTTGGGCCAGCCCACCAAACCCCTGAGCGACCATGCGTTCCCACGCAGAATAAATCCATTGGTCATTTGGATGTACTGCAAAAACAATATCCTCAAGTTGTTGGCACTTATCCCAATCCCAGGTCCTATTAGCGGCCACCCGATCTCACGGACGGACGGCCAAACCTCTGTGCAATAGATTGCTAAGTTCAAAAGATTTCATCTCTTGGGGTTTTCCTTCCACTGCCAACAGGCAAAACCTGTCCCAGTTATCTAACACACATTGCAAAGGGTCTCTTTCTTCTGCTTTGATCCTGCACTCCCCATTCTCTTGCCTAAGATCAAACCCCCTTCAGTGCTCTCCCCAACCCCCAATGTGTGTTCCCTCAGTGTTATGCTTGAAAAGAAACTAATACTTGCCGATTCCTGAAGACCCTGACTCGCCGCGTCGCCTCTCCGCGTCACCACTCGATTCAGCCGGCTCTTGGCGTCGGACCTGATCGTCGCTCTCCGACTTCCTGCGCGCTTGTGCCGGTTTGCTAGCCCACAACGGCTGGGCACCTAGTTGCGGTGTCCCCGGACTTTACACTTGCCGGCACTCAAGGGGCTGCTTCCAAGCTGCCTCCCGGACTTCTTCTTTCTGGCTTGAGTTCACCTACAACTTTAGTTGCAGTCTCTCCCGTGTCCACAGGCGTTCGTGTGGGGCGAATCAGGCAGCCGGTCAATGAAAAAATCGGACAAAAAGGTGGGGCCCCGGGCACGGCCTTCCTGATCCGCCTCACCTTACTTGCCTAGGAGCGGCGCGTGTCTCTCGATGGGGACCGTGTTTTTTTCCACACCCGAACCTAAATACCTTTACCATCACGTCGGGGTCACCAAATGAAGCAGCCAAATCAAGGGAGTTATGGAACTCCGGTATCGTTAACTTTATCAAGCTACCTGAACGTGCGGGTACAAGGATGAGGAAACACACGACAACTGTGAAGTAGGTGAAAAATCAAACAGGTTTATTTCTTGGCACCAGCTGGTGGGCTTCTGCCAGCAGAACACGCTGCAATCAGGGCAAAAGACCCCGTCACTTTCAATACAAAGACATTTATACTCCAATGGAGGCATTTCAGTTAAGCCACCCCTTCTTCATGGATAAAAACAATCATAATTGGCTGGTGATTACTGTTGATTACATGACATCTCATTAATCCAATAAACATTACATTTCCACTTGCATCACATCTCTAAGTTACACCTCTAAATAAGAACAATAGTCATTTATTGTTAGTTCTTTCTCACAGTGATACAGCTATCAATGCTAAGTCTCTGATGTTCCCAGGTTGAAACATTGACTCCAGGCTCCGTGCCAGCAAGGGAGGGGTCAGACTCTCTGTCATGCGCAGTGCTTTCTCACCGCATTACATTTTCCCATAGCACAACCTGTACTGTTCCATCCATTCTAAGCCTATGTTATCTTCCGTTAGGCACAGCGTGCCTCAGAAAGCATGAATCACAGTGTTATTTTCACATTGCAAGTGCCTTCCTGATTTTGGCACAAGAACCCACTTTCTAAGCTAAACACGTGTGCAGCATCACTCTCTGACTGTACTTTTTGCACGAAGTACCAAAAACCCGCTTTAACCTCAAAAAAGGCGGGAACAAAGGGGCATGCAAGAGCGGCGAGAGAGCGCGCATCTCTAGCTCAACGGTTTCCCCTCAGCCAACTGTCAGCTCTCGCGCCAATGCCGCCCCGCCCCCAAAAACAATTCAAAGCCGCAAGTGGCTCGAGCCGCCCCTTTACGGCAGCAGAAGCCACGCCCGCTATCTTGCAAGCCGCCCCCCCGCGGTGCGAGCTTCGCTTTGTAACTGAGCCTCTCGCGTAGCCTTCCCAAGGCGACAATCCTAACCCTCAGGAGGCGCGAGCGCCCTTTACAAGAAAGCGAAACAGGCCGCGCCCACACCGCAGAGCAGCTCTTTGGCTTGTAACGGACCCTCCTCCTCGCGCCAGCCTCCCCCAAAACTCCAACCCTTTACGAGAAGCAACACAGGCCCCGCCCACTAATCCGCAAACCACGCCCCCCTCAGAGCAGCTCTTCAGCTTGTCACGGACCCTCCTCGCGCCAGCAACCCTCAGCTGTCCTTTAGGAAGAAGCAACACAGGCCCCCACCCCCTCATCGCAAACCACGCCCACCGCTCGCGCTTCAGCTTGTAACGGCCCCCCTCCTCCCCAAGACGTTAACTCAACCTCAGGTGGCGCGAGCCGCCCTTACGAGAACCGGCATAGGCCCCGCCCATTTATCTGCAAGCCACGCCCCCTCCGCGCGTGCCAGCCTTCCCCAAGACCCTTCAAGTGGCGCAGCCTTCCCTTTGGGGCGAGAAGCGACCTAGGCCCCGCCCACTTCTCGCAAGCCACGCCCCTTCCCTCCGCGCGTGCCAGCCTTCACCCAAGACCCTTCAAGTGGCGCAACCTTCCCTTGGGACGAGAAGCGA
>JARBWK010002319.1:0-15441 GCA_030556195.1 Anolis apletophallus
GGAATTCCTTCCCGGGAGAGATTAGGAATGCCCCCTCATTGGAATCCTTCAGGAAACAACTGAAAACCTGGTTCTTCCACCTGGCCTTCGGAGATTAAGCTCCCCAAATGCCCCCATTTCTGTGAGACCTTTCCCCCTATGTGACCCTTTGTGTTCGACACTACTCCAGTTATCTTCCCCGAGTTTTTTAATATCCTATATGTCTATGTGGCCCGCCCTGCCGGTTTTGTTTTTAGATCCACCTGTACTGTTGTGTTTTCACAGATGTATTTTATTGTGTTTATTGTGTTTATTATGTTTATTGTTCTTCTATGTTGTTGATATTTTATTATGTGTTGTTTGGGCACGGCCCCATGTAAGCCGCTCCGAGTCCCCTCCGGGGAGATGGATGCGGGTTAGAAATAAAGTATTATTATTATTATTAACTCCTTCAGTGTTCTTAGCACAGCACCCTAACTCTGCCCCTAAGCATTGTAAACCCACAAAGTCCTTCTTTCCTTTATCCATTCCTATTGCCTGAGTGTTTTCTACAATTTCATAGGTTTGGAAATATAGGGTAAAACATTTTAAATATAACCACAAATCTTTTCTTTGGTATGAGAAAATATTAGATATAAACAAAAAAATTAATTTTGGTGCATCTAAAAATATAAATGAAATTGTTTCATTTTTGTACTTAAAATAATTTTGACATTGGCCTGTGTGCCCAACAGCTGAATATGTAAATTCTAGTATTGTTCGCTTCTAGTCCAGAAGTGAAATATTCTCTTCCTCAATATCAATATTTGTTATTTACTGCTTACATATATAAAGGAAAACAAAGTAGATAAGGATATATATCAATACTATTTTTTTTAAAAAAAAAAACAGTACAAGACTTATCGAGTTAAAAATGAAGAGGATGGAAAGAACCTACCCATCATCTTCTGTGACACCATGGGACTGGAAGACAAGCAAGGAGCTGGACTGCATATTGAAGATGTACCCGAAATAGTAAAAGGGCATGTTCCTGAGAATTATCAGGTAGTGTCATACACCAGAAATTCTTCACTTCTGCTAAAATAGCACTTGTGTTTCTTGAACTTTTGTTTTAAATTAATAATTCATTGACTGACAAAACTGCAGTCTTCGAAACTCAAATTGCTCTATATAATCTACATAACCAGGCATATCCTCTAGTCTATGATTGATTCTCCTGTCTGATGGCATGATAGCTTCATAAAAATGCAGTTGCAAGAAGGCTGATCTATATGCCAAGCTATATGTCCATACAATGTCCATACAATGTGATCTTATATTTTAAAGTGGTTTTCAATAATATCATTATGGGAGCTATGTGAAAATCTGAACATAGAATAGATTCCTATTTTGAGAAAGTTCTTCTCCAAGCTACTCAAAACAGGAATAGATTCCTATTTTGAAATCTTAAACTGCATATACACTGTAGATTTAATGTAGTACGATACCACTTTAACTGCATCGTCTCAATGCTATAAAATCCTGAGAGTTGTAGTTTCCTGAACAACCAGCACTCTTGGGTAGAGAAGGCTAAATGCCTTGCGAAACTACAACTCCCATGATTCAATAGCATTGAACTATGATAGTTAATGTATCAAACCGTACTCTGCATCTGCTACTGCTTGGAGTGAATTAGATGTCTAGCTGTGTTTGCAGTACTTACTCTTTTGATTTACAAAATCTGTATGTAGAAGCATATATGCAGGATTGCGTAAAAGACCCTTTTCAGTGTGAAATAGAATGGTTCCCACCTCGGAGGATCTTAAAAGTCTAGTGTTAAGAATAGGAAGTCAAGAAAATGGAGTGCAGTGTTTCAGATCACATAACATTTCTCTGCCTAATGAGAAAACATCAGATATAATCATTGGTAACTAGTAGTATATACTTATTTATTTATTTATTTGTCACGTTTCTATACTGCCCCTCCAGCCCGAAGGCGACTCGGGGTGGTTTACACAAGGCAGTCTCTGCCTTCAATACAACCCAAGCAAACAAACCAAAAAAGATATCATATAACAACAAATTAACAATTAAAAACATACAATTGCATTCTCAGCATCATGTTGAAATCAGTTTCCGTCACATCGTCGTCATTCCATATATCTAATTAAACCGTTATATTTCATCAGCAAATGCCTGCTCAAACAGCCAGGTCTTGACTTTCTTGCGAAATGTCAGGAGGGAAGGGGCCGATCTGATGTCTCTAGGGAGGGTGTTCCAAAGCCGAGGAGCCAACACTGAAAAGGCCCTGTCTCTCGTCCCCGCCAGTCGCGCCTGCGAAGAAGGCGGGACCAAGAGCAGGGCCTCTCCAGATGATCTTAAACATCTCAATGGTTCATAGGGAGAGATGCGTTTGGACAGGTAAGTTGGACCCGAACCATTTAGGGCTTTAAAGGTTAAAGCCAGCACTTTGAATTGTGCCCGGTAGCAAACTGGCTGCCAGTGGAGCTGGCACAACAGGGGAGTTGTACGCTCTCTGAATGCTGCTCCTGTTATCAACCTGGCTGCTGTCTGTTGGACTAGTTGCAGCTTCCGAACAGTCTTCAAAGGCAGTCCCACGTAGAGTGCGTTGCAGTAATCAATACGGGATGTAACCAGAGCGTGGACCACCGTGGCGAAGTCAGACTTCCCAAGGTACGGGCGCAGCTGGCGCACAAGTTTTAACTGTGCTAATGCTCCCCTGGTCACCGCCGAAACCTGGGGTTCCAGGCTCAGCGATGTGTCCAGGATCATACCCAAACTGCAAACCTGAGTCTTCAAGGGGAGTGTAACCCCGTCTAACACAGGCTGTAACCCTATGCCCTGTTCCAGAGAGTGACCAGAGCATCAACAGGATCACCTACCGAGGTGGCGGGAAATTCCCCAAGAGCCGTCAGGAATCCATCAGATAAGCCTCCTAGGGCAGACCATCTTAATGGGTCTTCCACCCCTGCAGAGGTTGGAGGGTGCAGAAAGTCTAAACCTAATCAGATGATGGTCAGTCCATGGCAACGGAGCGATGGTCAGCTCCTCCACACCACCATCGTTCTCCCATCCCTGACAGAAAACCAAATCTAAGGTGTGGCCAGATATCTGTTGGGAGAGCCCCATGGTCGCCATGGTAGACATGAAGTCCTGAGCCGCTCCTTACTTGTTCCTTGATAAATATTTATTATTGGAACTTATTTAGCACTTACTATTAAAATCTGCTTCTGAACCATATTCTCATATGCTTACTATTATTATCATTCTCTTTTCAGTTTAATCAAGCTGGGGCTATACAACCAACATCACCAGGCTATATCAGATATACATCTTTAAAGGATGAGATTCATTGTTTTGTTTTTATCATCGAGTTACCCAAGGTTGAGATCCTTCCTGACAACCTGTTGGAAAAGCTGAAAACCATTAGACGAAAAACTAACAAGTTGGGTCAGTGTGTTTTGCACTTGCTTCTCAAGTAGCCTGAAAATAATATTTAATAAGGTGATGCTGCCATCTTAAATCACTGTCTGACTCTTTGCATAGAACGGGATCCTATGATCCTAGAGATGTTGCTACACTTCAGTTCTCTTACTGGTGATCAAAGATAATGATGTAAATAGTTCAACTATCTTTCAAAAGCCTAAAGATTCAAGTAGATGGCTTCCCAATGATATGAGAACACTACCTGTTCACTATAAGATATATTTTTGCTGATCGTAGTTTGGCATTCTGAAAATGGCATTAATAATTTGTCTGGAGTTGACATTTGTCTCCATACAGACAAATGATTAAAATTGTGTAGTGCAGGTTCAGCATGTCTTACCTAGAATTCCAAAATAATCCATGGGTGAGGGGCTCTTGATATAGTGCTACCTTTGCTTTCTGATGATTCAATATACAGAAATGTGCTTCATGCATAAAATCAGGTTAAGTGTTTATGGGGTATACTAAATAAATACAAATTTATTTCATATTTCGATTTGGTTTTTTCCTCCAAGCTATCTCGTTGTGTACATATCTGCAAATGTGGGCATTCCAAAATATGAAACATATAATATAATCCCAAAATTGTCTGATCCCAAGTATTTCAATAAAGGATACTCAACCTGTATAGTGGAATACACTTTATTCTTCTTGACACTGGAATGTTATTTCAAGCATTGTTGCTCACCTGAAGAGTATTATTTTTTTCTCAAAAGCACAACATGCTATTGCTAAATTTGTATCTACTGTCTTTTGACCCTTTTACTTAGGTTATAGCCTAGTGTTTTAGTACAGAAGGTTTATTTGAAAAGTATTTATTATTGTTATTGTCATTATTATCATCACCACCACCACCACCGTGATTGATATTATCTTTAGTTATGCTCTGTAATTTTCCCTAAAATGGCATTCAAGGCAGTCTTTCCACCTCATCACAGTGGGCCAATTGCCCCTTTGGGAATGGGGCCTGATAAGTGCCATCACATGACGCTCAGTAGGCCTCGCTGCATTGATACTTGAAGTGCTGAGGAAGCTTCACAACATGCTTCCTCTGCCACAATGAAAGGTAAGATGTGTTTTGGGTAGCTCCTCATCTGATGGGGGAAAGGGCAATGCAGCAATGTGTATTGCTGTTCTTTTCTCCATTTGATGGGGACAGGGCAGGGCACCAACGCGCCTTGTCCCATTGTCCCTGTCTGATGGGGGAAGGAAAAAGGGCACACAATGCTTTGCAAGGCACCTCGTGCACCTGGTGGCAAAACAGTACAGGAGGGAGGGACATCTGATGAATTTCTTTGCCTCCTGACAGAAGAAGAGTAAGGGGAAGGACACTCTTACCTTCCAAGGAAGTGAGTTATAGGACATAGGGGTTACCACAAAGAAGGCCCTGTCTTCTGCTCCTGTGATAGTGGTATGACTGAAAGAAGGTCCTTAGTGGACATTGACTGGAATGGCGTTGCGGCAGATGACATTGTGTTTTGTTTTATGGTTTTAACTAATGCCTTCTTTATTGGTTTTTAATGATTATGTACTTGTTTGAATGTTTATGAATTAGACTGTGATTATATTGTTGTATTTGTGGTGTAGCAGCCTTGTACCATTGCAAATGTAAGCCTCCTTGAGTCCTCCTTCGGGGGTAGAGAAGTGACGGGGTACAAATACCAGTAGTTTAATTAATTAATTAACTTTCCTGAGTATCAGGTCTTAGAAGACTGATATAATATGATATGTCCTGGTAGCCTGGGCACAAGCTCTCTAACTCTTTACAGGCCATAACTAGCTCTTAGGATTGTTCCTGGAAACAGTCCAGCTGAGAGTGGAGCTGTTGTGGCAGGCAGTTGCCTTCATTTTAAGAGTTTGTGAAATCTCATGTTGCCATTGTTTTAGTAAATGTGTTTTCATAATAAATTTTCTTCCTCTAGGTTTGCCACAACTTGTCATACTTACCAAAGTGGATGAAGTTTGCCCTTCTCTTGGAAAAAATGTTTCAGATGTATATAGGAGCAAAGCTGTTGAGAAAAAGGTAAACTTCTCAATCCTTATCCTATTGGCTTTATGAATAAGTAGTATTTTGAACAAGCAGTGCTGCTCTTACGTTGCACTGAACATACTATTTTTGTCATTACTTGGGAGAATGTTTAGCAAAAGGAAGGCATTTTAAATTTTAAAGACTTAGGGAGTATTACATGCAAATGGAAAGTTAAAAATAGGGAAATACTAGGAGTTGGAAAAGAAAACCGGACTGACACCAATGTCCTCCTCTATACACACAAACAAATGGCAAGTAAATAAAAGGTTTTCCAAGAAAAGGTGTGCTTACAAGAAATAGTCAAATGAAAGCAATATGCAATACAAAAACATTAAAAGTGATATTTTATGAAACAGGAATGATTGTTTTCTAACTATAAGAAAGGAACTGAAGTGTAACCAAGGTATAGATGCTTCCTTCCGGAAGAGAGGGGAGGGAGCAGAGTGCCTCCTCCTGTCCCTCGCTGCGGCTCCCGAAGAACTTCCTGCTCGATGCCGCCTGTGACTGAGAGTTACAGCGGCGGGGCTTACCTTGTGCTGGAAATGGGGGAGCAGCACCCGAAGTCCAGAAGCGAGAGAGCGAGGGAGGGAGGGAGCCTGCCTGGCGGAGGGTTTCCTTGGGAAGGAGGCTGAGGCAGTCCTGCTCTGCCGCCGCCTGGCTCCAGCGGGTGACGCCGCCGCCTGAGAGTTCATTCTCCCAGTTAGATCCTCGCCCGCTGGAGCCAGGCGGTGGTGGAGCAGGACCGCCTCAGCCTCCTTCCCAAGGAAAGCCTCTGCCAGGCAGGCTCCCTCCCTCCCTCCCTCTCTCGCTTCTAGACTGCGGGTGCTGCTCCCCCATTTCCAGCACAAGGTAAGCCCCGCCGCCTCTTCCTCCCTCGCCTTGGTTGATTATTCCTTGCATTTAAAAGGCGAGCAGCACCCGAAGTCCAGAGGCGAGAGAGCGAGGGAGGGAGGGAGCCTGCCTGGTGGTGGGTTTCCTTGGGAAGGAGGCAGGGGGAAAATCAGAGGCTGGCTGGGTTTCCCATGGGGAGGGCTCTGTGGCCTTTTGGATGCAAGGAATAATCAACCAAGCCCTCCCCACGAGATAATGCAGCCAGCTTTTCCCAGGAACTTGTTGGGGTTTCCCAAAGAGCTTGAGTGTGCCTGCCTCTGCTTTCCCCCCTGCCTTCCTAATTCGGATTCTTTTTGTTTCGGAGTGGAAACTCCAAGGGGGAACCGGAGCCAGAGGTGGGGAGAAGTCAGGAACCGGGTGCCCTCTTCCTCTTGCCCTATTTTGGGGGGGGGGTGATTATTCCTTGCATCCATCTGGTCTGGGTCCATTGGGCCATTCCACCTTGGGATCCTTCCTCTCTTGAGGATGTCAGCCTCCACCTTGCTTCGCCCCTTGTCTTCTTGAATTTCATTTTATTTTATTTTAGTGGTTTTTATTATTAGGTATAGATTATAGGGCAGTTAACTACAGAAAGAAGGATTCATTTTAAACAGTTATAAACAATGTTTAACATTTGGAAAATAGATATTATGTTCAAGTTTTTCCAGAGAGTTTGAAAGAGGCGATGGTAAGCCCGCTGCTGAAGAAACTGGGTCTAGATGGCTCGGTCCCCTCCAATTACCGCCCAGTTTCGAATTTACCATTCCTGGGCAAGGTAATTGAGAGGGCAGCAGCGGGACAGCTGCAGCGGTTCTTGGACGAATCTGCTGGATTAGATCCCTTCCAGTCCGGCTTCCGCTTTGGGCACGGGACAGAGACTGTGCTGGTCTCTATCACAGACCAGCTGCGCTGCCAGCTGGACCAAGGTGGGTCAGCGCTGCTTGTGTTATTGGACCTCACGGCAGCATTTGACACAGTTGACCATTCTCTATTGATCCACCGTTTAGCTATGACGGGAGTGAGGGGTTCCGCTCTTAAATGGGTGGCCTCTTTTCTCCAAGATCGGGAACAACAGGTGGAGAGGGGAGGGATGGTCTCGGAAAGGGTCCCCCTTAATTGTGGGGTCCCCCAAGGGGCTATCCTCTCTCCTCTATTATTTAACATCTATATGCGTCCACTTGCCCAGCTGGTGCGTAGTTTCGGTCTGGAGTGTCATCAGTACACTGATGACACTCAGCTGGTGCTGAGGATGGAAGGCCGGCCGGACTCTGTACCCGATTATTTCCATCAGTGCCTGGAAGCCGTGACTGGGTGGCTATGGGCCAGCAGGTTGAAGGTGAACCCGTCGAAGACGGAGGTCCTGTGGCTGGGTCGTCCGGGGGGGGGGGGCAGCTCTGGCTGCCAATAATGGACAGTGAGGTGGTTAGTCCGTCGCCACTGGTGAAAAGCCTGGGGGTCCAACTGGACCCTCTGCTGATGATGGAGGCTCAGGTCTCCACCGTGAGCAGAGCAGCGTTTTTCCATCTGCACCAGGTGAGGCGGCTGGCGCCCTACCTTTCTGGTGACGACCTAGCCGCGGTAATCCAGGCCACGGTCATCTCGAGACTGGACTACTGTAACGCCCTTTACATTGGCCTTCCTTTCTCGGTAATTGGAAACTGAAGATGGTGCAAAACGCTGCGGCTCGACTGCTGGCTGGAGTGACACTAACATGCCACATCACACCAGTCCTCCAGCATTTGCACTGGCTTCCCATCGAGTACCAGGTTGCCTTCAAAGTGCTGGTGCTAACCTTTAAGGCCTTGCATGGTCTGGGGCCAGTGTATCTGAAGGACCGCCTCTCCCTGCACATTCCCCAGAGACCACTACGGTCCATGGACCAAAACCTATTGGAGGTTCCATCACTCAAGATTTGCCGATTGTCATCGACTTGGCAGTGCACCTTTTCTGTAGTAGTGCCTACCCTGTGGAACGCCCTCCCGGCAGAGGCAATAACGGAGTTACAGGCCTTCAGGAGGGTCTGTAAGACCACCCTGTTCCACCAGGCGTTTAATCTCTAAAGTTGTGCTTTCTATTCTGGTCCTAATCTGTTTTTATTCTGTTCTTAACTATGTTGTGATGTGTATTCATTGTTGTGAACCACTCAGCCTTTTTGGGAAAGGTAGTATATAAATCGAAATAATAAATAAATAAATAATAAGTTGTTTCACGTTATGGAGTCCCTAAGGCAAACCTATCATGGGGTTTCTTGTCAAATTATGTTCAGAGGAGGTGTGCTGTTGCCTTCCTTCAATATTGAAAGAGTAATCCCTGCCCAAACCCATCCCTCATGGCCAAGTGGGGATTGGAACCAGGATCTTCTGGATTCCTAATACATCCTCATCATAGGTGATTACTGTGGCCGAGTATGATTGTCTTCCTAGGGGATTGTCTTGGTGGTAGATCTGTACATGACTGTAGATACCTATTCTGGATCCACATGGTCTTTCTCAGTGATTATATACATTTCCAGATAGAAGGTGGTCACAATAAGTTTGCTCGATGTGCCTTCCACTTGGCACATTTCACCACTTTGCCCTTTATTCAAGCCTTTTCACAATCCAAATCACTGTTGGTAACAGCTGACCTCCAGTTAGAGCGCTTGAGGGCCAGGCCTTCCCAGTTCTTCTGTTTTTCATGTTTAATATACTGCAACTCTTGTCTATGCACCAAATTTTGCAGTTTACGTAGGGCAGTTATGAATCTTTCCAGAAAATTACAAGCCTGGTGTTGTCATAGTGCCTTTCCACAAAGGGCCCTTCCAGAATACCAAGGCAGATAATCCACAATATCTGCTTTAGAACTGGGTTATCTGAGTCCACACTGCCATATAATCTAGTTCAATGTGGATTTTCTACAGCTTTATACGGGAATGGGCTTTAGTAATGTTAGAACTAAGAACTATTAGAAGTGGTTGGGCAAGAAAACGAGCTTTTACTTGATAATTTTTATGTTTTTTTGGTTCCCATGTAGATGCAAATTACAGCGGAAAGACTTGGCATCCCTTTGTGTAACATCGTTCCTGTCAAAAATTACTGTTCAGAGCTGGAACTCAAAGAGAATGTTGATATCCTGATCCTGCTGGCACTGAGGCAGATTCTGCGCTTAGGAGAAAACTACCTAGATACAAGGGCGGTTCAATAAGTCCATGACTTTTTGAATGAAACACAGGTTTTTGGATAAAAAAATCATTTTATTTTTGAACGTAGTCTCCTTTGAGCTCTATACACTTTGTTCAATGTTTCTCCAATTTTTTTATCCCTTCCAAAAATAAAATTTGTTGAGGTAATCAAAATAGGTATTTGTTTGTGAGATGATTTCATTGTTGGAGTCAAATCTCTTTCCGCCGAGCCATTTCTTCAGGTTTGGAAACAAGAAATAGTCACTCAGGGCTAAATCTGGAGAATAGGGAAGATGAGGGAGCAATTCATATCCAAATTCATGGATTGTTGCCATGGCAACTGCACATGTGTGCACGCTTGCATTGTTCAGGTGCAAAATAACTTTTTTCTTGGTTGTTTTTTCCCCAAATCCTCATTAAATCGACCCAATAAGTTGGCATAATATTTGCCATTGATTGTTTTACCCTTTTGAAGGTAGTCAATATGGATTATACCGCGTGCATCTCAAAAAACGGTCGCCATGACTTTATTGGCTGACATCCAACCCTGGGCCTTCTTTAGCACTGATTCAGCCTGAGAAACCCACTGTTTTGACTGCTGTTTGTTCTCTGGTGTGTTGTGGTGGATCCACGTTTCGTCCACGGTTATTAAACGGTGCAAAAACCCATCCATATTCCAGTCGAACAACGCCAAACACTCCTGCAAAATTGTCACACGATTATTTTTGTGGTCGATTGTGAGCAAACGCGGCACCCATCTTGCAGAAAGCTTTCTCATACCCATGTGATCATTTAAAATTGAAACTACTGAGCCATGTGAGATGCGTATGGCTTTCACAATCTCTCACACTTACAATCTCCAATTGGCCAACACCATATCATGAATTTTTTCAATTGTTTCGGGTGTAGAGACCTCAACTGGGCGTCCAGAATGTTCGGCATCTTCCATGCTTGTACGGCCACAACAAAATTCAGTAAACCACCTTTTTACCATTGAAATTGATGGTGCAGAGTCCCCATAGTATTTCTCAAGTTTAGCCTTGGTTTGAGTGATTTTTTCCCCACAAAAAATAATGCTTAATGAGCACACGAAATTCACTTTTTTCCAATTTTCTCCTCAAATCACAAGGTTGTCTGTTATCAAAGGCTGTCAAACACAAACTAAATGGGAAACACATGCTAGTAAATGTGGAAGGCAGTAGGACAAGCACTTTATAGGTAGATAGGTGCAGTCAAGGAATCTACTGGTCCTGAATTTGCAAGACTTTTAATATCAAGACATTTTGGAGCTTGTCATTTATAGGATCACTATAAAGGATTCTGTGATTCTATAGCCCCTTCCACACAGTTGTATAAAATCCACATCGAACTGGATTATATGTCAGTGTGGACTCAGATAACCCACTTCAAAGCAGATATTGAGGATTATCTGCCTTGATATTCTGGGTCATATGTCTGTGTGGAAGAGCCCTGAGAGACCTTAGTGGACAAAAGCACAATATCTGCTTTGAACTGGGTTTTCTGAGTCCACACGCCCATATAATCTGATTCAAAGCAGATAACATGGGATTTTATTCAACTGTGTGGAAAGAACCTCAGATAACCCAGGGCCGGCAGCACTTGGGTGGCGTCGGGAGCCTGCAGGACTGACTGAGCCTTCCTCTCGCCCTGCCTGTTATCTACCAGGACACCTTACGCGATCTACCAGTAGATCACGATCTACCTAATGAGCACCCCTGGTTAAGAGGAACCAATGAAATATAATATCTACGAGAGAGAGGGGGGGGCGGTGGGATATAAAACAAAGTAAATAAATATTTTTTAAAAAAAATTCGCTTGAGGCTGCAAACCAAGCGTGCCAGCATGCCATGAAAAAATGATGATGATGATGCACTATATCCTGCAATGTTTAATTCTTTATATAGAAATAAACATATATACTGTGTAATAAATATATATATATATATATATATATATATATATATCAGTATGCAAATTGGCTTTTGTCTGTAATGGTAAAATTTTATGTATACAAAATAATTGTTTTTAAATAAATTTCATCATGATTTAATATCAGTAAATTGTTGATGTGTATATTCATTTTAAATATCTATATACCCAGTATATATTTTATTGGGCAAAAAGTGGTCATGTGTGGAAAAGGTATAAGAAACCACATGTTAGAGGAGTACAGCTAGAAGGCAAGTGAAAGAAAGTCCTGATTTTGCTAGCATTGTGTGTGTGTACATAATAGATGCAATATTTATTTATTTATTTCAAACATTTCTATCCCATCCTTCTCAACCCCGAGGGGGACTCAGGGCAGCTTACAAATGGCAGTTATTAGATGCCGACAATTACATCAATCACATTACAAAACAAATTGACAATTAGGAGAACAACAATTCCAAATATACATTAAAATATAAAAAATATCAATTAAGAAGGGTCACTTTGACTTGATTGCTCTACAAGAAACACATGTAGTACAAAAACACTCCTCACTTCTCACACAAAAATACCTTGGCAAAGAATTCCACTCCTGTGCGCCCCCCAAAAAAAGGGGGGGTAGTGACATATGTAAAGGAATCATTAGAAGCCTCCCTGGCTTTTAGAGACCAGGATGGGAGATATGTAGGAGTTAAAATAAGACTAAAACAGCAGGAAGTCCTGGTCTGTAATATCTATGCCCCAGTTGGCCCAAAGATAAAATTCATAAAGGAGCTAAAGAAACAAATAAGAGATCAAATATATGATGATCTCGTTATTTTAGGGGACTTCAATGGGGTACTGGTAAAAGATCTGGACAGATCCAAAAAGACGGGAAAAGGAACGAATCCCAAAGGGGGGATCCTACCCCAGACCTTTATAAATTTAAAGGAAGAGCTCGGGCTTAAAGACATATGGAGGTTTACGAATTCGGAAATTAAAGACTATACTTTTTATTCTGCGAGGCATCAATCATGGTCCCGGATTGATATGATCTGGGCCACAAAGGCAATTCTTCAACAAACAGCTAAAATCAAAATCCTACCTAGGCTCAACACAGACCATTGCCCCATGCTCCTCTCCTTAAAGAACAAGGCGAGATCAAGAAGTTGGAAACTAAATGACTCTCTCCTAAGTACGGAAGAAGACATTGAAAACAATAAGAGTTTACTGAAGGAATACTTCAACCTAAATGACAAAGATGGAATTAATAATGAATTGCTCTGGGATGCCAGTAAGGCAGTAATGAGAGGGTATTTTATCCAACAGGGAACTTGGAAAAATAAGAAACGAAGCGAGAAATAAACTCCAGAAAGACCTTGCGGATAAAGAGAAATTACTTAAAGAAACACCAGGTGCAAAGAAGATCCAACTCGAAATAAATCTAATTAAAAAAGAAATTAATTCCCTAGAACTAGACTTAATAGCGAGGAGAATGAAGTACTCCAAAATGAACTATTTTGAAAACGCAAATAAAGTAGGGAAGGTACTTGCCAAAAGACTAACTAAGAAGAGGCAATCACAGTACATAACAAAGATATCTAAAGACGGGAAAGACTTCTTCTCGGATGAAGAGATTGCACAACAATTTAGAGAATTCTATGAGAACTTGTATCAAAAGGAGGAGATCGACATGGAGAGGATTGTAAATTACATCAGTAACCAAAAACTAGAGAAAATAAATGATAACCAAAGAGAACTTTTGAATAGTCCCATAATGGAGGAGGAAATAAAGGCAGTAATAAAAACCATGCCGAATAACAAAGCACCTGGCCCCGATGGCTTTACATCAATCTACTACAAAAACTGGCAGATATTCTTATACCTTCTCTGAAAGATGTATTCAATGACATCCTGCAAACTGCGTCACTCCCAAGCTCCTGGAGAGAAGCAAACATCACTCTTCTACACAAAGAAGACTCGGACCCTAAGAATGTGAAGAACTACAGGCCGATTTCCTTGCTGAATAGTGACTATAAAATATTCACGACAATTTTGGCCAACAGGGTAAAAATATTCTTAAACGAGTTTATAAATGAGGACCAGACAGGATTCCTACCTAAAAGGCAGATGAAGGATAACATTAGGATGATCCTCAATACAATAGAATATTTTGAAAGCAGCAACCAAATAGAGGCGGGACTATTATTTCTTGACGCCGAGAAGGCATTTGATCAAACTAGCTGGGAATTTATGTTACAGATAATCAGAGAAAAAGATATGGGCTATAGATTTCAAAATGCCATTCAGGCGATATATTCCAAACAAAAAGCAAACCTCTTGATAAATGGGCAAATAACAGAACCTATTAATATTCAAAGGGGCACCAGGCAGGGTTGCCCACTCTCCCCATTATTATTTATTTTGATTTTGGAGCTCCTCCTGAATGCAATCAGAGCTGACAGCAATTTGAAAGGAATTAAGATTGCAAACGAAGAATATAAGCTCAACGCGTTTTGCCAACGACGTTGTTTGCATTGTACAAGACCCTTGGAATCTTTACAGAGATGGCTAGAAAAAATTCAAGAATTCGGAGCTGTGGCAGGATTCAGAATTAATTATTCAAAGACAAAAATTTTAACTAAAAATATGACCAAGGAAAGGAGAGAAAAACTACAAGAAGTGTCAAAACTGGAAATACTGAATAAAATAAGATACTTGGGAATCCATGTCACGGCAAACAACAATCAGCTTCTCAAAAATAATTATGAGGCGACCTGGAAAAGAATCAGGAAAAAGCTAGAGGAATGGCAACACCTTAAATCGAGCCTACTGGGAAGAATCGCTGTGATAAAAATGAGCATCTTACCCAAAATGATTTTCCTTTTTCAGTCAATCCCCATTTTGAAGACAAATTATAATTTCAATATCTGGAAGAAAGATATTTTGAAATTTGTATGGGCAGGGAAAAGGGCTAGAATAAAATACAGAGTCCTTACAGACTTGAGAGAGAGGGGGGGGTTAGCCCTACCCAACCTACAACTCTACTTCGAGGCTGCGGCATTGGGTGCATTAAAAGAATGGACAACCTTAAAAAGAAGAAAAATGCTCCTGCTGGAAGGATTTGACACGAGAAGAGGTTGGCACTCATACTTGTGGTATGGGAAAGCCAAAATCGAGAAGAACTTCTCGAACCACTTCATCAGGGCGGCCCTACTAAAGGTCTGGGAGAAACATAAATTCAAATTCTATCTAAAAACGCCAATGTGGATCTCCCCGGTCGAGGCTCAACATAAAAAAGAAACCCCAATACCAAGTGGCATACCTATAAATACCTAATAGAAAGAAAAGAGCTGGGCTGGTCTCTCAAATCTTTAGAGCTCCTCAGAGAAATTGATAGGGACCTGTCATGGTTCCACTATACCCAAATAAAAGATTATTTTAACAGCGACTCTAAAAAAGACTTTAACACCCAAGATACAGTATGGGACAAGATAATGAAATCTGACAAGAAATTAATAAGGACAATCTACAGACAACTCCTGGAATGGGATACTCAAACCGAGCAAGTCAAAGACAATATGGTAAAATGGGCACAGGACCTGGGGCACCCAATCATGCTAAATGAATGGGAAGAAAACTGGAAAAAGAAAATTAAGTACGCAGGGGACACGGTAATTACGGAGAATTGGTTTAAACGTTAGTTTAGTTGGTACCTCACTCCAAGTCAACTCGAAGTTTTACAAAGGTCTGAATAATAACTGTTGGAGATGTAAGGGCCAGATTGGCTCCTTTTTTTAAAAAAAAACAGGTTTTATTAGGGTTTTTCAAACAAAATATAAAACACGAGTTACAACCAACACTCGTCCCATCGGACACAGAACTAACCCCCCCTCCCTCCCTCCCCCTTACAGTAGCAAAAACAGCAAACACTCTCCCCTCCCCCTTACCATTCACCCACATTCCGTAAGTACCATCGACTTCCTCC